>LUGF01020870.1:181309-192228 GCA_001625245.1 Calycopis cecrops
ACATGACTTTTGCATGTTGTTTCAACGGATAGTTAGCTTTAACATTAGTTTTTTATCTCAAATGGGCTCGCACATTTTAAAGAAAATATATATAATAAAACAATATATTTCTAATATATTTTATAACAAAAAATTTGAATACCGCTTGTTCAGAACAAAATCAAACACCATCATACAAATTTCTCAAAGGAATGTACAATATGTTTGCATTGACTAAAAGGTGACTTTCAACTAGAACTTTAGCGATAATTTTTTTAGGAAAATTTTGCGCACCTTAGTAGGTTCTAATTATCTTATTTTGAAAGATTTTTTTGGCAAAATTTTGGAAAATATTGTGATATGTACAAAGGATGTATACATGTATATACATAAGTAGTATACATAGAAGCAAATTTTTGAGTCAATTTCGCTAATAAAGGGTAATTTATATTGTATAATCATTACTTATTATTCTAATATGTGTCATATGAAGACAAAAAAATGTTTGTTTTATTACATCTTCTTCTTAATTTTGCGTGCCAAAGAGATAATAATTATAGAAAATGTTCCATTTTCATTAGAGAGTATGAAAGAAAAGTAATATTAATAATTAGATAAAAATGTTCAACTTAAAAAAGGTTTTTTTTACTTTGAACCATATTCACAAATAAAGTATTGCCGAAGGTTAGCTATGTAGGGTTAAGTAAACAGAAGTATATGTATAACATTTGACTTATTTTGTCTTAACAAATCAATTGAGACTTACTTATGATGGACATTAGAAAATGTCTGAACAAAAATTAAGGTTTTGTAGGTTAGATTCAATAGATTTTTGTACTAGTAATCATTTGCCACTAGTCTCAGCATACAGAAAAACTTTGTTTTTTAAATTCAATTATACTTCATGTATTCCAATGAATCATGCATAAACATCGTAGACTATAACTTTTTTCATTTAATAATTAAAAGATGCACCCAATTAATGAAGAAAAATACAATAAAATATACTTGAAAAAAATTAAACATTTTTTTGCTTGTTAAACAAGCAAGCAAGCATAAAGAGTAGAGATGTGCGATATTACTTTGGCCGACTAGTCAACTAGCCAACTAATCTGTTGTCAAATGAATCGGCCAAACTAATCATAGTTCTCATATTTTTAAATTTTATATCTAGTGGGTTTGTAATGACCCTAGTTTACACAGTTTTTACACATAAAATGAAACATGGGTTTATTGTTTTAGACATTCTAAGTTTCCAGAGAAAAATAAGCAAAAAAGTAAAAAGCAGCAGCACATCAAATTGATTGATTTGAGTTGAGGTTCCAAAAATTGGAATTTCCTAGATTCCTGAAATACCTACTTACAATCACTAAACAAATCAAATTGCAATATTTTAGTACTTGAATTTTCTATAACTTTTAAGACACCATGGCAAAATTTGTGGAAAAAAATATGTCAAAATGTATAAATAAGATCAAGTTTGCCAAAAAAATGGTATTTAACCACTTTTAAGTAAAAAGATCCTGAAAACGTGATGTGATAATCCAATTTGCACATCGAATTTTAGATTGGACTGTATTTACATTTCGAAAATAGTGATTTTCCGAATTGTGTGTAATTTTGTAACTATCAAAATTTGTAAACACTAGTTATCTTATACTATAATACTTATGAAATTATATCGTTAGTAAAAACATGAGAATAAAATTGTATGAAATCGAACACTTTTAACCCCATTTAGTCTCTCAATAAAAGCTTGCTTTTGTGAATTTTAATAAATTTTTGAAGCCTTATAGAGATGTTTTTTGGCTACGAAATTTTTTTGGAAAATTTTCACAGAGAACTTCCTCTGCGAAATGGTAAATGGGAAGACTTATCCATGACTCAAAAAATCTAACTTCGTGCAGACGTATTCTAATGCTTATATATATTAAAATCGACATATAAATATTTTTTATAAAATAGTTTCGGGATGTTAGTCGTATGTTACCAAAGTATTCCATTTCATCGGTTCCATAAACCATTTTATTTAAATGAGGATAACCTTAGCGGTAACTGGCGGTAACAAGCTTGCTAGTTTATTATTTATAAATAATTACGTACCAACAAACCGAAGCATTCCATCATCATATCTGAATATTTTTCCTTTTGATTTGAATTCTCATATTCATGATTCAATATGCGACACTTTTTTAATGATCCACAACAACGACATATCCCCGGATCAATTATTGGACCTTTGTTTTTCTTTGTCGTCATTTTAAATATTGGAAATCATTTATTCTTGTATCTATATTAGGATTCTATTAGAAACTAGAAATTCACTGAAATATTCGTTCATTGAAATCTGACATTAGAAAATACAATTTACAAAATACAAACATAATCTGACATTGACATTGGTTTTTTTTCCCAATAATCTACATAAAAGGCGAAAGATTTATACTTTTTGAAGGTAAACCAGAGTTTAATAATCTACATAAAAACTTAGACGTATCCCCATTACATCTAGTAGCAAAATAATTAGAATCTAACTTTAGATTTCGTAAATTATTTTATATGTAATTTATCTATAACCCCTAGGATGTCACCCGCGGACTCTCGTTACGTTCTAATTAAACGAAAGACAAATTATTCTTAATTTTTTTCCTCTCATAAATAATGAAAAGAGTGCCTATAGTATTTAGATAAGTATCGGGTACAGATGTCTATAGATATAAATTACATTGTAAGCACAGACTACGAGGTTTAGTATATGTCTATTTGGCAGTGGCCTAACTATATTGCTTAATTCCTAGGGCAATATATCAGTATATCACCTGATAGGGCTACTCTGTCTATTCCGCTCTCAGACCGGGGGCCCTCTCAGCTTGAGGGTTCCCGCCTTTCGGTCCCCACACCATTTCACGCCCTATTAATGTGCCACTGAGTACTGACTGAAAGCATAATAACAATATATCATATATGAATCAGTACACCTCAGCATTATTACATCGGTTAAATATCCTTGTATGCCATGTAAGTGCATAGTGTATGTGGAAGATATGTGCGATAGTGTGAAAAGAAATGAAAAAAAAACTAACGACTAAAAATAATTTACGGTTTTTATTGTTCAAAATGTACAATGATATTTTGAAATGGTACGTAGAATCTAAACAAAAATATTTTTTTCCTACGAGAAAATTAGATGTGTATCCATAGGTAGTTTCCTCTTTCTGCTCGAAACTCTTTGGTTTAAGCCTAGTCTCGGCTCGACCAATGGCTTGACGAGCACATAGCAATCCGACGAAGCTGTATCGTTTCTCTTTGCTTCCACAGCATAAATTTTGAAATGAAAAAATCTTATAGAACGCTTTGGAGCATATGGGTATTGGGTATATTAATAGGTACAGGAACGTTGGACTAGGCTTATTTTTATACTATGCCCCTTACACTTCTACTTTGCCCCCTGCAAACGAGTTTTCGGATCCTTTAGATGTTTACCAACGCCATGTTTTGAAGATATGCTGGTCTCCTTCCCTTCTGCTCTCCAGTAATCCATCATATAACGTAAGCAAAAGATATTACTTAAAAAATATTTGCAACCTTTGACATATTTGTGCCAGCAGTGACTTTTGGGACAATGTTTCCAAATTACCATTATTAATATTATTAAAAATCGCCTTGATTCCTGGGTGAAATCCTATGAGGAACTAAGACAAGTCGTGCCCGATAATTGCAAATGTGTTTTCTTTTTATAGTCGGTAGTAGATAGCCAGTTCAGTATACAAATGACCAGTCGGTGCTTTTTAATGACTACCCATGCGGCACGCCCAAGGTCATCCACAAGATTGTTTTGCAGATACTTTGCCAATTTGCCATCTTTTCCTACGCCCGCCCAATAGGCCACCGGTTCCTCCCCCACTTTAATGCAGCGTGGCACTACCTCTTACCAAAATATACAACACAGTAGCAAACTACAAATTTTCACTTAGGTGTAAGGTATGCATGCAATTCGTTATAGTTCCAAGTCGAAAAACGTAATAATTTAAATAAGAAGACTAAGAGTTAAATGTAGAGGTTACAATTTATTGCATATACGTCATTAATTTCACTTACTTATAGTAGAAAAAAACAATTAGATAAATCACTTTTTAATACTGAGACTTATTTGACTTTTAAGATGCGCTTGATCAGTTTTATATCGTAAATATGTACAGTAAGCATCACATGTTGCCGAACAGTCTGATAATATCAAAAACATCTACAGCACCCTGAGATCATTTAGTAAATGATCTAAGACAGCACCTCAATAAGTTTAACAGCAAAGGTTTTTCTTTATTTTAGAGCAGTGGTTCTTAACCGGTAGTCCGCAGACCACTATAGGGCCTTGAAAGCATATCAAATGGTCGACGAGCCATGCCATTACCTCCAGATCAATAAACAAAATTTTCGTTATGCCGCGGACCACCCCAATGTCTCGGATCGCCTTGTTGGGTGGTTTGCAGTATAACGAAAATTTTGTCAAATGGTCCCTCAGGACTAAAAGGTGTACAATAAAAGAACCACTGTTTTAGAGCGAGGACAATTTGGGTCTGAAGTCGAACTTTATCGCTGACTTTACAGTGGAGAGGTCAGACAAAAGGGCTATTAAACTTATCCGTTATAATTGTCATCGATCTCCAAATTCTGATGTTGTCTTTTGATGTGATTTTTCAAATTGACGTTTTGTGTAAACGACGCATTGCACAACGCACACTTGTACTTCTTCTCGTTAGTGTGCGACTGCATGTGAACTTTTAGTCCTCGTAACCGTGGATAGCTTTTCCCGCAATACTCGCATCTGAAATTCCTCTCGCCAGTGTGACTGGCCATATGCTCCTTCAACCTCGAGGGCAGATAGAACCTTTTATCACACAGATCACACTGATGTTTAAGTATTTTCAAATGGAACCTCCTATTGTGTTCTCTTAACGATTTCCTACTGTCATATGCCCTGTCGCAATGTTCGCATTGGAACATTCTCTCCTCTCCATGTACGTCGATCATATGGCGGTACCTTAAAGTGTAGGAAAAGAATACTTCGTCGCATTTATTGCACTGATACGCCGCCTCCTTCTTATGCATTCTCGCGACGTGGATGTACCGCGTGTACTTCGATTTGAAAGTCTTCCCGCACTCCTTACATTCGAAATATTCGTCGATGCGCTGATGTGTTTTCTGGTGCAACACCAGCATTCGCTCATCGAAATAGTGAGCGCCGCATACGTCGCAAATGCAGGTCCCGAAATGCTCGGCCATGTGCTTTTTCAACGCGTGGAAGAAACTGAAACTAGAATTGCATTCCAGACAGACCAAACTGCCCGACGTGAGACGAAACTTCAAAAAATCGTCTCCCACCTTATGTAACAATTTGCCGTGCGTATTCACGAGATGTAGCTTCAACTCGTCCAGATCTACAATCTGTTCTGCGCACAACCTACAGTCTATCCTAAAGATGTCTATCTGTGCTTTCTTATTTGATACATTGATATCTTTGAACGTTGTCGGATCGTGCGCGAGCGCATGCTCCCTTAGTTTATTTGGGTCTGTGAACAACTGCCTGCAGTAGACACAGAAGTAGTCGCTAAAAGACGTATCGAAGGGGCAAACGTATGAGTTTTCTACAATCGTTAGTAAGTTATCAGTGCTCTGGATACAAGTGTTTTCTGGGGTCGCACATCTATTTGGCATTTGCATTTCTGAAAACAATGAAATTAAGTTAAAACAAAATATTAAAATTAGACTATAATATTTGAAATACACTCTTGGATTGACTTTTACTTCCTTATTTTAAAATTCGGCTTGTGACCAATAAATAACCCTGTACATTAGTTCATATAGTAACTTTGGATTAGGCTTATTTTTTATACTATGAGGGGGAAAATGAGAAGTCAGAGCTTTTGATAATTACCAACGCCCATAAATGTTGGAGGTTATACTTCCTCTTTCGCCCTTCATAGTCCACCGGACTTTACATACCGCACCGACGAAATGCAACAGAATTGTTGTCACTTCACGTTGCTATCGTGTGAGTGAGGTACTTCTCCGGTCGTGCCAGACTAATTTGGCGCAATGCATGGCACTCGCAAGCGTTTTACTATAACTTGCTAATCGTAACACGGGATTAGATTAAACAATTTTACTATGCAACGTAACAAATATGGCTGTGGACATCGGTAGTAAAAGTGTATAAGTATGTAAAAGTAGTAGTACTTAGTGTAAAAGTTTTCTCGTTTGTGTTTTATGGAATAGGAGGGCAAACGAGCAGCCGGAGTCATTTTCACGACCACCGACGCCCACAAACATTCGTATAGAGGCTATACAGATGCGCTGCCCTCCTTTCTCCTCCCACCTCCATGGGCCACCGGCTACTTACATGCCGCACGAAACGCGACAGCACAGCTGTCACTTTACGCCGGTCTCGTGTAAGCGAGAGGTACCTCCCCGGTCGTGCCGGCCCAATTCGACTGCATGCAAGCATGCAATGTGGCACTACCTCTCACTCTTGTTTGTTCCCTTATACTTTGAAAAAAACTTACCATAACCATCCATGACTTTCATTACATTCAGATTGTCTTCGAGAATTACATCCATTTTCGCTTTCTTATTTCTTTTCTTTTTGTCTAACTTCAATTTTCTTGTCTTCCTTTTGGGTTTACAATCTATTTCGTCCAAATCGTCGTGAACTGTAAAAATACAATTTCTGTTATATGGCCAAGCTTTCGTATCTTTTTATTGACTACATTATCTACACTAATATCTCTTCCACAACGGAACGACTGATCGAAAATTTCGTAAAAATGAGAGACACTTTTCGAAGCACATTCGGTAGGTCTCAAGGTCATAAGTAAGTACTTAGGTAGGTATATTTAATGCCGATACATTTCTCATGTAGCCGGTGGCCCATGGAGGTGGGAGCAGGAAGGAGGGCAACGAATCTGTTTATTTTCATGCGGATGTCTATGGGTGTCACTAATCATGAAAATGTCTTCGACTGCTCGTTTGTTTGCCCCCCTATACCATTTTTTTATGATATGGGGGGGAGGGGGGACAAACGAGCAGTCGGAGCCATTTTCATGTCTACCGCCCATAGACATAGACGACCAGGCTGGCGCAGCCAGTGGTGCAGGGCTCGGATAAGTGAAGCATGTTGCGTCAGGGGTCGCGGGTTCGAATCCCGCCTGGGTCATGGATGTTTATATAAGTATTATATGTATTTCTATAATAAAAAATCTTAACAATATAAAATTTGTTAAATTTATAAAACATTTGAAATATATTCCGTTGCCTAGTACCCCTAACACAAGTCCTTACGGTACTTAGGGGCTAGGCGTGCTAACGTGGTGTGTAAAGTCCACAGATATTTATTTTATTTATTTATTATAGACATCCGCATAGAGGCTATACAGATGCGCTGCCCTCCTTTTTCCTCCCACCTCCATTGTATGGAGTACTCACCACTCTCCATATCCATGTTGTCTATGGCGTCATCTGGGTCGTCCAGTGACAAGGAGATTTCGCCTTTTAGGTCCTCCATCTTCACCTCTTCGTTAACTTTAACATTCGATTCTGCAAAAGTAATTCACAATCGATTGTTATGTTTACAATTTCCATGCAGTGGGGAGCAGACAGTGTGATATACTGATATGGTTAGTACCATTAAGTTTTAGTTATAGTGTCGTTACTTATAGTGCTAAGCAAGAGTTTTCTGACGACTAAACATTCGCATAGAGACTGACCGATAACCGTGGTCTACAGGAACCCTGAACCCACACACCGCAAGTAACACGTTGCTGCGCCATGGTGAGAGTGAGATGCATCTACCAGGTCGTGCCGGCCCAATTACTTTACAATGCAGCAAAGGCATATAAGAAAAGTGGTGAAACAATCAGTTTATAAACAACTTGCATTGATCTCGGGCAGGGCCTGGCGCTTGGAAACTTCGTAATTAATGGATTTACTAAAATCAAGAGGTAGTGCCATGCTGCACCACCCGGAATGTACCTCTCGCTCGCATGAAACCGCCGTAAAGAAACTGCTACGTCGCATTTCGTGCGGTGTGTGAGTATCCAGATTACAGAATCCCATTGGAAATGAGAAGTAAGGGGCAACGCATAACCATCATGCGATTCGTTCGATTGCTCGTTTGTTCCCTTTTTCTATAAAAGAAATGGACAAGGAGGAGGAGGTTGGTAAGAGGTAGTGCCACACTGCATGCTTGCATGCAGTCGCATTGGGCCGGCACGACCGGGGAGGTACCTGTAGCCGGTGGCCCATGGAGGAGGGAGGAGAAAAGAGGGCAGCGCATCTTTATAGCTTCTATGCGGGTGTTTGTGGGCGTCGGTAGTCATGAAAATGGCTCCGGCTGCTCGTTTGCCCTCCTATACCATAAAAAAAAAAGGTCCGTTACAAGAACAACAACTCCGGCTAGTTTAGCCCGCTATAGCTTGCAAGTTTCCAAGAATTAACACAGCACTGACCGTTTTCACAACTGAGCTTCGTCCTCAACAGTTTCTCCTCACACTCAAGCACTTGGACTCGGAAGCAGGACGCCTCGCGGAGTCTGGTCACGCAAGTGGCACATATCAAGCGCTCCTCCGCCTCTGCGTCTAAATTTGACAGCTGCAATCCGAACCTCCCCTATATTACAAGCTTTTATTTAAGGGCCACAGCACACACGATAAGTTTAGCAGCGGCGATCGGCGATTCAGAGGTTTTTTGAAGCAAAATGCAGCTACGAGACGCATCCCAGCGCACATTTAAATACGCGGCGTTTTAGTCGCAAAGCGACTGCGAGTGTTACGTATCGAGCATAGTGATGCGACTCGAGTCATGTTTGTCAAACTCGTACTCGAGTGAAAAAAAATCCTACTCGAGTGAACTTGCACTCGTACTCGTACTTGCACTCGACTGAACTCGAGTCAGCGAGTGAATTCGGCACACCGAGTTGACCGAGTTCACTCGAGTGACATTTTAACTCGAGTGACATTTTCACTCGGGTGACTTTTTTACTCGAGTATAAGGGTCAATTTACACCAAAAGCGCGGCGAAGGGCAGCGAAGCGGAGCGCAGTTTATGTGTCATATGAATTTCATCTTTATTTTCATTACTATAGTACTTATTATCGAATTCTCGCGACTTCTGGAGCATTCCAGCTACTTCTCGCGCATTCCAGCGACTTCGCGGGAATCCGCGCGTCTGGTTCGAGTTTCTCATGCGATAATAAGTATTATAGTAATTATTATAAAGTTGAAATTCATATGACACATAAACTGCGCTCCGCTTCGCTGCCCTTCGCCGCGCTTTTGGTGTGAATTGACCCTAACTCGAGTAAGGGAACAATCTTACTCATGTGACTCGAGTCGCTAATTTCTACTTGAGTCGCATCACTAATCGAGCATCGGAGATATCGGTAAATCGCGCGATTCCGATGCCGAGTCGCTACATCGCGATGCAGCACCGATGCAGTCACAAAATCGCCGCCGCTAAAAGTATTGTGTGTGTTGCCCGAACTTGTAGTTTGTTATGTTATGGTCAAATCTTAAAAGCTGAATTCAACTTGCTTTCTATTATCCTATTGAGCTAGAATTTGGTACATGTATGTAAGTCGGATGACAATAGATTATTTTGGAACCGTTAAGCTGATCTAATGATGTAGATGGGGGGTGGACATGGGAACTATAATAAAATATTGTTATAACATGGCATTTGGGTTTGTTCGTTGAACTGGATGCCATCCAGGATCTAAAGATGGAGGTGGTAAGCTGTCATGGAAACTCCATAGTAAAATTTTGCATAGGTAGTGCCACGTCTGTGCTTGTTTAACTTATTTAACACCCTGATTTTGATGACGGCCCTGGAAGTTGGTGATGAGAACTATTCAAGGACTGATGATGAAGTTGGAAGATGACTTTGTAGGTTGCAATGATTGTATTGGAGTACTTTGGAGGGATTCGTATTGAAATGACAATCAAGATCTGCTGATGGAGCTGGATTGTGGCTATTGGACCTCTGAAATAAAATATAGCAATTCTACTGTGATTGGGCTTGTTCATAATGATTTTATGATTAGCTACTCTGTATTTAGACATTAGTTTGTAATTGAAGCTTGTATATAAAATATGTTTTTTTAATTCACTTGCTATCATATAAATTGTGTAGTTAATCCTGAATAAAGATAAAATCATTACAAAGTTTTCTTATTAAAGAGCTATACTTTAGAA
The DNA here is from genome assembly GCA_001625245.1 of Calycopis cecrops. Classification (NCBI taxonomy): domain Eukaryota; kingdom Metazoa; phylum Arthropoda; class Insecta; order Lepidoptera; family Lycaenidae; genus Calycopis; species Calycopis cecrops. The sequence goes on from LUGF01020870.1 coordinate 191,533, forward strand.
AATAACCAGTGTGCAACTTGCAGCAATGATGTATTGTAAAATGCCCTGTTCACTTTTTAACAAAAACTAAAAAACAAGTTAATAACTGTTTCATAATACTACAAGAAAAAAAAGGTAGAGGGTGCTCATGCTCCCCTCATTAAAAGGTACAACAATAAATATTTAGCTTTACCTCACAAGAACCATCAAAAAAAGCAAAATGTCATTAAGACGTAAAAACACTGAAAGCACATATAACTTACCTACAGCAACTGTATGCCGGGTAAAGGTTTACAATCGTTTGGCATGAATTTCGACTTGAGGGTCTGGTGGGAGGAAGATGAAGGGGGGGGGGGCATCGTAACCCTCCCACGAGACCCCCTTTTTTTCAAAGAGGGGGCATTACCTTGTATTGTGACTGATATGGGAAGGTTGAGAAAACTGTTAATTATAAATTGATATAAGAAGCTATGTCAAAGAAATCGTTAGTGAGATTTCGGTTGAGGTGTCATGTACTGTCATGTAATAAATACAAAAGTTGATAAATTTATTAATTGTCTAAGGACTTATTGATTGATTAATCATGGGTAATACCTAAAGTCCGGTTGTTGACATTTGATAAGAAGGAGTGTTTTCGTGATCGTCCGTGAAATAATTCAAAAAAAATACGAAAACTTGAGTGATACCAGTGATAAACTTTACAAAACTCTAAGATAA
>LUGF01020870.1:200620-215635 GCA_001625245.1 Calycopis cecrops
AGAGATGTGTACATTGAAAAATTTAAAAACAATAACTTAAAACGTGTATTGAACGGAGAACAAGTGAACAGAGAAGTTATTTCATAATCCGTAAGTAAGTTAATTATTTCGTAGATAGATCCGACTTTTTTAAATATGCCTGAAATACATAAAATTCTGTTGTCTCTATCTGATTATCTCTTATGATAAGAATAATCATGTTTAATAGTATAAAGTACCTACGAAAGAAAAACAGAAACTTTCTAGTATTTACGATCGTCATGCGCCGCCTGCCGGCAGGTAGACGAACTTGTTACGTAACAGCTGATCATTCATACACGTTTGAAGAATAGTAGGTACTATTACCAACTCGAAGGAATATAAATGATATATTAAAATTGAAACTTTTTTATATGTGACGTTACAATTGATTTACCGGTTTTTATTGGTGCTATAAGTTATTCCGAATTCATATGCTTCGGCTCGAGAACCATTATAATTTCACGGTGTATAATTGCACTCCTAATATTGAGATTTACCATTAATAATTTTACAAAAAAAGACAAAAAAAAAACATTTCAAATTATATTATGAATTAGATTTTTTTATAGTTTGATATTTAAAATAAAGTTAAAGAATATAAAATATAGAAATAAAAGATTGAAATTGAAGAAAATAATGAATGTTGTGTGTGTGTGTGTGTTTGTGTGTTTGTGTGTGTGTGTGGTCAATCAAATTAAATAAATCAAATAAGTAATTAAATATCAGATTTTAATTGTATATGTAGGCTGCGATTTGGTGTTTAAAATGGAAGCGTACATTATTTTTACTTTACTCTTTCTATGAGTTTTTCAGTAGCATTATAATTTAGATCTCTCAGCCAAAGCGAAACCTTTTTCTTGCATTCTGACCGATTGAGGTGATATATAAATAAAGTTCTGTTGATCCTATTATACAGGGTGTTCAAGAAAAAGGGACACCTGTTTTAATGGGGGATAGAGTACATTAGTAGTATTTAAAGGCAAAAAGAATTTTTGAAAAAGTCATAAGAGTTGCGGAGATATGCGGGTCCAAAGTTTTAAAAATATTAAACTTTTTTCATATAAAACACATATTACACATGTAAAGTAAATGATTTTAAACTAGACGTGTTTGTTAATTTCTTGTTATATGCATGAAATATTTAAATAAAGAACATTTAAAACATCGCAACAGTACTGCAACGTTGATCCACTTTGCCTTAAAACGCGTAGAGGTCAAGTCGGTTCACTAAACTCGTTTAGCTTGATGCGCGCTCGTATATGATCAGTCGCCGCGTTAAGGGGAAGCGCTGTTATAGTAAATTTTGTTTTTTGGCTATATCTTTTTCATTATAAGATATATTATGTTATTTCTTTTTGTATTTGAATGCTACTAATGTACCCTATCCTACATTAAAACAGATGTCCCTTTTTGTTGGACAACCTGTATAAAGATCCACCCCGAAAACAAAAGAAACTTTTAGAGTAGGCTTTTTTTTTTTTTTACGCAGGGAAAATGCTTTTAGGCACCGTCCAACCAGCTCTGGGTGAGCCGGAAGGGTGTGTCGGACTCGGCACGGGGTCCAATTTAGAGTAGGCTTGGTCAGCCTATCGTCACGTAGTAAAATAATAACTCCTAAGAAGGTTGCTTATTAGAATAATTTATTTACAAAAATTGCCTGCTTATATACAAAAATTACGAATCAAATAAAAAGAGAAAAAAGATACATAAATAACGTGTAAAAATAGGATGCCAATAAGTCTTACTATTATTACAAGAAATTCCATGAAAGCCCGTGGAATGCGAGTCCAGAGTTTCCTAGAATTCGTACCGCCTCGAGATATCGCGCGCCGCGGGCGCGTGAGCATTGGGCCTGCAGGAATCAGGATTCAGGATATTCGCCAGTTCGTCTCCGGGCGCAGTAGCGCACGGACGTCTCGTGCTCGCGTGTGCGCGCTGCTGTTCCGTGTTCCGTGTAGACGTAATTCGGATGAAGACTGCGACTGTTGTTGCTTCATGAAGACGTAGTGTGGTAAGTGTTCGTGAATGAAGACAGAAGATGTTCTACGCGTACAAAGGTTCTTCTTAGGACCGAAACAGCTCTTTTAAGAGCTAAATTAAAAAGGTCCTTTTCGGGACCACTCCTGTTTCCTTGAACCAAAAGTTCTTTTAAGAGCTGAGCCAAAAGGTCTTTGTCAAGACCATTTCTTGTTTCACGTTGGACGAAAAGTTCTTTTAGAACAGAACCATAGATTTAGAATTGTTCTCACTACATGATTCTAAATCTATGAAAAGGTCTTTGTCAAGACCGCTTCTATTCGTGGTTCATTCAACACGAACGTCAAATCTTGTGGTAATGTTGGTAATGTCTTGGTATCTTTTGAATGCTTCATGGTATGTGGTATCTTGGTAATGTTTCTGGTAATGTACACTTGCTAAGGGGCCATCCATAAAGTACGTCACACGTTAGGGGGGAGGGGGGGAGGGGTCAAAAAATCAAGAAACTAGTGTGACGTACTTTATGGATGGCCCCTAAGGTAAGGCTTGAGGTAAGAGGCAGTGCCACACTGCATGCTTGCATGCAGTCGAATTGGGCCGGCACGACCGGGGAGGAACCTCTCGCTTACACGAGACTGGCGTAAAGTGACAGCTGTGCTGTCGCGTTTTGTGCGGTGTGTAAGTAGCCGGTGGCCCATAGAGGTGGGAGGAGAAAGGAGGGCAGCGCATCTGTATAGCCTCTATGCGGATGTTTGTGGGCGTCGGTAGTCATGAAAATGGCTCCGGCTGCTCGTTTGCCCTCCTATATCGTAAAAAAAAAAACACTTGCTAGTAAGTATATCTTCAGGTAGTATATAAGCAGGAATTTGGCGCGTAAGTATTTAACGTAGGCTATAAATTATTTTCTATTTTGTAGCTTGGTAGGTAGCTACAGTTCCAATATTAAATAGTTTCACTTACATTAAATAAGTTATCACTTTTGTCTGCTGCCCAGAGATGAATACTTTTTTAACTTGTTTTATTTCTGTTATACAATGTTTTATTTACTGAAAAAATATATTTTCGACACTTTTATTGCTAGGTGGGAAAATTAAAATAAAAACAGTAATAAACAGATTTCCATATTCCAAGACTTAGGCTGATTATTTCTTATTAATTTACAAATAGTCTTAATTTTTATTTCTATTCTGCTATTAATATCTTTCTATATTTTTCATCTGATTTGGTCTTCTCTAGAGCCACCTGCCGGCTGCCACAAGGCTTGAATCATTGTAATATTCGCTTAGAGCATATAATGCTCATATAATATTCGTTATTACGTACTTATTTCGCTGCGTTTCTCCTAGGCCATAGCCTAGGCTCTGTCACCAACGAAATATATTTTGAATGCGCGTCGGAAAAAGTCTCCAGGTCCCGCAAGGGGCCTGGGGAAAACTTGTTCGGAGCTGGAGAGGCTCTCTGCGAGTGGGGGCATCCGCACTCCGTCTAATAACGGGGTGATCAGTGGGGTGGGATATACCCGTAGAAGGGTCAGTCGGTCGGATGTCGCCGCCCTGCTGAGATCGCACCTGGGCGCTCAGCCCCTACTGGGTGAGATCACCGGTTGACCCGGTGAAGGCCCAGCAGATGGCGACCAGCGACTTAAGTGCGATATACTCTAACGCTAGGGTTAGGCGACTTAACGACTGAGTGACTGGGAGAAAGAATTGAAATTGGAAGAGAGAGGGGGATAGCTATATAGCAAAAAGTGATGAGAGAGAGTGACGGAGCGAGTTTGATTAAACGAACTAGCTCGTCTGGGAAAGAAGGACGAATGGCGGGATCGCCAATGTTCACGGGCACTACTATTATAACAGTGCAGTGTGGTGAAAAAGGCGATATCCCGACGTTGTGGGCTAAAAGGGAGCCCAATTGGAGGTGCCGAATATCAGCGAGGAAATAATAAGCTCCTGTAAGTATAGGAGGACGTTTGGTAAGGCGCGAGAGAGCGCTGTGAGTATAGGACATCCGCTGCAAAGAGCTGAAATAAAATTTAGTAATATACGACCGGCTTGGGATCACAATCCGTGGTCGGTGTGAGAGGGGCGTGGGGCGCGGCGTCCGGGGCGCGTAATTGCGGCTTCGTCGACTTGGCTACTGTCACTTGCTGCGGTTGTCGCTGCTGGCGGCGGCTGACGGCGAGCTGGGCGGCGGGCTGGCTGAGCGGTGGGCGTGGCGGATTGCTCAGTGGGTGCGGCCGAAGCTGAGGTCGATGGGTCAATCTCCATGAGGTCATCTGTGTCGGTGACCGATGTTAGTTCTAGGGGGCCTCATTGGGCTTCCTTTTGCGTTTCCTCCGCGGCTTCACGAATTGCGGGCCGCGGGGGATTGGGGTCATTTGCAGTCGCCATGAGCGACGGGGCATCTGGCGGCGGCAGCTCAACATGTGGCACCGGTGCGGGTGCGGGCGCGAGCGGCCGGCGGGGCGCGCCGCCCCGACGCCTTCAGCGCGCCTCCGTGAGGCATGCTCGTCCACGAAGAACCACTTGGGCGTGGGCAACCTCCACGTGACCACTCGGCGACCGCGCTGGCTTACGCGGCCGTGCAATGCCGTAAATGCATATGACTTTGATTTAAAATAATAACAAATACGTGAATTTCTGTTGTATTTAACCTTGTTTTTGTAGAGATTGGCAGTTGACACTATCGATTACAAAGGTACGCCTCTACGAGAAAAGTTCTTTTGAATTAAATAAAAAAATCAGAATCTTTAGTAAACCTATTTTATGATTCGCTACCTACATTATTCATGCCTGTATATTTTACTAATATATTTTAGTGTACATTCTGCATATGGAAACTCGTTCTTAAATCGTATCAAATTAAATCAATACATGATAATTGATAACTATAGAATGATACTTACGTATTATTATTTTAGTAAATTAGTAATTGTAAAATATAAAATTCAATCGTCTTTTTGTTTTTGTATAATTTGTTAAAGGTATGTCACGTCCCTATAGTAATGGGGAGTCAATCGCCAATATAGAGAGCTAAGAGCGCTCGGCCCCTGCGAAGATGGAGTCTTAAAATATTCATGATATTTGTATCTCTGTATACGCATTTTAATATAATAAACACCAAGTTGACTTTAAGTCTAATAGGGAACGTGCACTGTTGCCTGGCACACAAATGCATACGCACACTGAGACTTTTTATTTTTGGTCTCGCCCTTATAGTTGCATTGCCAATTTAACGGTAGTTAGTATTTCAATCTAACCTTATAACTATTTATCTCATTTTGTTGTTGTCCTCTTACCTATTTTTTACATAGTGAACTTTATTTTCTTTTTATTTAAAAGAAACAATATTATAAATAAGTATTTTAATGTTGGCAACACTAAAGACGCTATGAATTTCTGAACGATTAGTGATCCTTCATCCTTCTTTGTTCGGCTTCGGGCATCGGGCAAGCTTTCTGAAATCTGAGTTTTCATTTGAGTAAACTGGAAAGCTTCAAAGTTTGTTGCAATGGCCTTGAAAAGTGTAAAAGTTAAAATTATTGACGATCAATGAATAGTTATATATCATTTTGTTAATAATTGATTAAAATGTGATAAAATATTTGTGAAAATAATAAGTTAGTGTTAAGTATGGAACCGAAAACAACGGAATGGCGACCGGGTCCCGCTGTGTGTCGTTGTTGCTTAGCGGAAGGTTGTTATAAAGACATTTCAACGGAGTATTTTTGGATGGGGAAAAGAGAAGTTTATGCAGAGATGTTGTCAGATACACTTGATCTTACAGTAAGTTACAAAATTATTAAAACGTACATACTTTATTTGTTTGGATGCCATTTTGTTATTTCGACCAAGGGTAATAAATGGCATTTCATAAATTCTATTGATATTATTAATGCGAAAGTTTGTATGTTTGTTCGTTACTTCTTCAAGCATTAACTGCTGAACTAATTTTCATGAAATATGGCACACACATAGAGTGTAACTTGGATTAACACAGGATAGTTATTATCCCGAAAAAATGTTTCTTTGGGATGCCATGGGATCATTTCCAATTTTCTACGGGATAGAAATTTATGCGGGCGAGCCCGCAGAGCGCAGCTAGTTAACCATAAATCATTTCCACTTACAAGCTTTTAGGTGTGTAGAATAATTGTAAAACAATAAATAGAAATAATTGCATGGTAATATAAGTTTTTGCTTTGCAAATCAGCTAAATTAAAAAGGAAAGTACATACGTACAAAGTACTGGGTTGCATTATAGACACATCTGCTCGAAATTCGGCTTTTTAACTGCGGGGGCAGGGGAATGTACCTCCCTCTTACTATCCAGACACTCCACCCCCTGTGAAAATTATTCAAAAAATGTTCTACTCAAAAACCATGCCATCAACCATGTAATTGAAGATAAAAACTGAATGAATTAATACTTACAAAAGTGCTATAAAATAATAGATGTATTTCTAGAAATAATTAGGAGTAGAGAACAACTAGGATGCTTTTTATCTAGCTATGATTGTCTCTAGTCTAATGTGTAGTGTAGTGTGTAGTATACAGTGATATAAATTCACCAGAACAATATCTTCGTAAATGGGTATTTCTCTACTAACGGGAAAATTTAACATGAAATCTGTCCTGCTCACTTTATGTTCTAAAATAAGGTCAAAAATGTATTGAATGAAAGGTAATAACGAGTGATTTACAAGTATAAAAAAGGCCGGAAGATTACTCTGCTAGTTTAAATTTTAGAACAGATTTTGTAAAAATTGCTTACAGGGGACTGTCGGACTATCCAGGGGACTGTTTTTTATTTAAAAAACCACTGATTTTACTAAAGAAACTAAACAAAAAACTCTTTGGGGTATTCCATCGTCACGGGTGGGACAATCGAATGATAAATTCTACATTCCCTTTCAAAATTTTATATACTTTATCAAAATTCTGTGTAAGATTTGATATTAAACCAGTAGTTATATTTGTTAATTAACCTTTAACAGAGGGGTATAGATTCAAAAGCGCCTCTGTCCAGTTTTTTAATTTTTTCACAATATACTAAAAACCTGTGGCGGCTACTACAGTAAGGCTTTAATTAATAATTAGATTTCATTTGATGTCAAATAATCTAAACTTTAACAAAATTGCATTATCTGAAAGCATAGTTAAAACGTTATTCTTTATTATTTTTAATTTGGACAGAGTAGGTTTTGCATTTAAACGTTGGATAGAGGCGGTTTTGCATTGCATTACTATGGATAGAGGCGGTTTTGGTTTTACATAACCTCACCTTGTGGACGGTTTTATGCGAGACTGTCAAGCTATATATCTGTCAAGTACTAGTATGGTTAAAATAATCAAAGGGGTGTGAAATCAGAAAACATTTTATAAATGTTTTTATTATACTAAAATTTTAATAAAAGTATTAAGTAATACAAATATTCTAATGCTCAACAATTATCCTTCTAAAATAAAAACATTATCTTCCATAAAAATTAAATAGAAATTCCAATTTCTTCCATATATTCACAGGGTTCTTCATTTTCGCCCTCACGAGGAGTAGTTTCGTTCAAAACATTTTTGTAAAATTTTAGCTGGCTAGAACCAAGTTCTGTTTTCCAATTATCACCGAAGTGTTTGCATAATAATTTATTCACATCGATAAGTTTTAAGGCAGACATTTTCACTTGTAACGGTGGTACGTCTCTAACTTCAAACTCAGATATCAAGGTTACACCTCGTTTCATTACGCTTTTGGAAACACCCATATCATTTTTATAATTTATTTCACCTCTTAATAAAAACCGCCCTGGCTTATTCTTTACTCTTGTCACATAATATCTCTTGCATTCGTTAAATTTAAAATGATATTGTGCTGGAGGCTTCATCACTTCACTACCATAAGTTACCATCAATAGATTTAATATGCCTTGGAACATACATTAATAACCAATGAGCAACCATTGTTATCATTGTGCTATTTTTATTTTGTGACCCACATCCGTCAGCCATCATTCGGATCTTTTTTTTCCTGTCCAATCTGCCTCTGAGAGTAGATCAAAAACTGCCGATGCAATTTCATTTGAAGATTTAGCGTGAACATTTTCTGTCCACGTATATATGCGGACGTTTTCTTTTTGAAATTTATTTGTACTTGTACCTATCACGATAGTGAAGTTGTAAATGTACAATTGCCGAGAGTAGTAAGCAATCTGGTCTGCAAGTTTAGGTAAAACCTGATTTTTTTTGCAATCAAATGAAATTGTAAGCGTTTCGTCATCAAGCTCTCGCAAAAACGTATAAAAACATTTGGCTTTCAATTTATGAATTCGTAATGCCGTCATGAGAACAACTTTTTCAGTTTCCACCTTCTCATTTTTAATTTTCTCCGACAACTCAGTACATTTTGAACAAATATCAACTCTAGGTGTTTTAAAACCAATATTATAGTGTACTACAAAAATTCTTCTAAAAAAGCAATGTCGCACTTTAAGATTTTCATCTGTCTGATTTTCTTGATAAAGTCTCCACATTTTTTTTATGTTCAGGTCTGAAGATACATATTTTCTTGTTGACGTGGCTGATCTGCAGTAATGAGATACATAATCTGATACATTGAAATGTCTCGATGAATTTCATCACATTTTCTTTTTTAGCTAAAGTTTTCCTAGATACTCTATCTCCACCGGGAATTTGGCCTGATACTAAAAATTTCTTAGCTATGTTTCGGAGTCTATGGGTACCGACGCCTAATATTTTTTTTTTTGACAAACTCTCACTAATTTGTACGGTTTTGTATATGTACGAATATAATATTTCGTAAAAAATTCAGCTTCAGCACGGTTCTTTACTTTACGTCTTCGTCTTTGTGGTGTACTGACTTTTATGAATTTTAATATGAAATTGTCTTGATACACTTTATCCGCCTTGGCATAAAATGCTTGGTGAAATTTTCTTATGTCTTGAGGATTTAAATCGTTGCATTTAAGTTTACCCAATTTTTTATGTACACAATTTTTTATATCAGTTATATCAGGTGGTCTTTTAGCTGAATACCTGTAATAAAAAAAAACCGGTCAAGTGCGAATCAAACTCACTCAAGTTAAATCTACAGTTTTTACATTAATTTAATATTAATATTGTAAATAAAAGTAACTCATTACAATAAAATGCCAAAAACATGTAAGAGGTATATGCAAGCATGCAGCCGAATTGGGCCGGCACGACCTGGGAGGTACCTCTCGCTTACACGAGACCGGCGTGAAGTGACAGCTGTGCTGTCGCGTTTCGATCGGTGTGTAAGTAGCCGGTGGCCCATGGAGGTGGGAGGAGAAAGGAGGGCAGCGCATCTGTATAGCTTCTATAGTCTATGCGGATGTCTATGGGCGTCGGTAGTCACGAAAATGGCTCCGACTGCTCGTTTGCCCCCCTATATCATAAAAAAAAAAAAAATTAGTTATTTTGCCAGTGATTTTTTTTTAATCTATAAAATAATTTAAATAAAGTAAAATTTTCCGTAAAGTTAAACAATCATAATAAATGTTGCCAGAGGTGCGTTCGCCGCGATATTGTTGCTTGGTCATCACGGTATTGACCCGTCCATCAACCTTGCACGCTTTTGCACGTTACGTTTCCATTGTTTTTCATTGCGGATCCGTTTTCTTCCTTTATTATGCTTCACTGAGGCAATATTAACTTCCATTTTACGTTCTTTTACTATTAAAAGTCAATAAAATAACGGGACGAAATGTTCAAAAACAACACGCGGACGCCATTACGCTTACTAACACAGCCCGGCTCTGTGATTGGTCGCGGCAGGATACAAGCGCTTTTGTTACTACATTAAATAATAGAGGCGTTTTTGCACCTCACCGAGAATTTCAAATTGAATTTAGTATCGGATAGAGACGACTTTGCACTTATGTAATTAAGCGAGGTCACAGACAAACATGTAATGTGTTGCCATTAATCTAAAAACGTATTGGGTAAAAAACTGGACAGAGGCGCTTTTGAATCTATACCCCTCAACTATGGACGTTCCATTTTTGTTACACTATTATGGATGTGCGGCCTCACAGAACGCTACATTTACGGGCTGGTTTCTATCTTAATGAGTAAGTATTGTATTATTTTTTGTTTTTATCCCTTAGGAGAGTTACTAAAGATAAATAAAAGAAGTAATTTTAATGAAAAATATATTTATTATAAACTAAATCTAACGATATAACAATCAAAGGCACTTTTCATACTTTGTCAAAACGAAGGTAGTTCAGAAGAACTAAAAATCTGGTTTCTGACATACAGCACCTGAATATTTCACAACCTGTTCCTTCTGTAGCAAATATAAAACTAGTAGATTCGTGATTTGATTTCAAGACAGCAGAGTAGTATAATAATCCTAAAAAGGCATTGAGTTCTATCATGTCCATTTCTTTTAATTCTGACCTGTCTTGCCGCTTATATTTGGCTCAAAGCTCAGCAATTTTGAAATTAGTCCAAATCATAATAGTTTGTCGCATTTCATCATCAAAAAGTTTATTCCAAATACTGATGGGATCTTTCGCTTCGTCTTCAGTCAGATGCATAATAGATCTATTCAACACAATATTATGCTGTGGAGTGCGAATTCTTCTGGAAGGTGGTTCTGTAGCCCATTTGTAGCGATTTTTACCATAGTAATACTTTGAAGGTCGTAACTCTGCTATAGGTATATTGTCGTCATCTGAACTTTCACTGTCCAATCTCCGTATGCCACCGTCAGCTCCGGAAGTACTACCACTTACTTGAATAATCTCTTCTTCACTCAAACGATTTTCTTCAATGTCGGCTTCATAAAACAAATAATCATCAACATCCCCATCGCTCTCGTCTTGATCTGATTCTAAAAGCAATCGTTGAAACTCGTCTTCTAAAGTAGGATCATCTAATCGCAATATTTTACTGGCTCTCTGAGTCGACGAACTCGATGTTTGTTTGCCTGCAGTCGTAAATTGATCATTTTTTGACATTTTGACTTACTAAATCTAAAACAAACAAAATCACCGTCAGCGGTAATTTACAACACAAACGTGGACGCGCGGTCTCACAGACCGCACTCAAATTATAAATTGAATTTACTTACGCAATATTCAGCCGGTGACGTACCTTCACTCTCAACGGTCGTTTCGCCATTAAAACCGAAGCTACTGACGCGAGCATACGCGTGGGGTACGCGGGAGGTGGGGGAGGCGAGAATCGCAAACTGCAAGCGGCCTGTGAGACCGCACGTCCATAGTTAAAGGTTAATATTTAATCAACCCAAAAATATAAAATTTTTATTTATTTTAGAAATAGGTATGTTTCCTTTAGCTGTCACGGGTGGGACAAATTAAAGACATGATGTTCAGACAGCGGAAGTTTTTACAGAAACTCTGCGAATTTATTTTATATTTTTCTTTGATACCTTTGGTTTTTTACACTAGACGGTTTTAGCTTCTATAATGTATAGTGAGTCGGGATAAAAATTATTACCTTTAGACAAAAAAACGAAAACTATTAATGTCACGGGTGGGACACGTGCGAATTTCTTTGCAAATAAAGTATTTTCTTAGCTCTATTTAAAACGGAGGTCACATCGTAAATAAAACATAATATAAGTAATTAAAAGCTCATTTATTATAAGCCAAGGAGGCCAAAGGCTCGCAGTCGGAGTCATTCCAATCACTATCATCTGTGTCGGAATAAATATGAGTTACATTTAATTTATAGGCCCTACATACTATCGGTTTAGACTTATATGTAAGAGATATTATTAAATTACCCTGGTTGGCATTCTTAAAATAATGGTTCGATTGTACTTTTGGAATAGCAAATGCCAAAATGCCTGCTGTCAAGCATAGATCTATTTGCATCGACTTCTTCTTGTTTTAGTTCCATAATATTGACGTTTTTAACTAATTGAACAGCTGATGACACAAAATCTTTGCATTATAAGGTTGAGATCAAACCTTCCTCTGCTTTACTTGAGTCCATACTGCCCTTTTCACTACGGCGCCAACACCATCTACAGCTCCTTTGCCATGAGATGTTGCAAAAAAATACCACTCGCCCTGAATAGCGAAGTCTTCGGACATGTAGCACAGGTTTGAAAGTGTAAATTTGTTTTTAAATTGTGACGCTGCACCATCAGAAAAAATTTTTACATTTTGCAGGTGAGGCACTTGAGCTTTAAGCATCATAACAATTTTCTTTATGCAAGCAAATACAAGTAGAAGATCACTCACGATAGCAAATGAGCATCTTATATCTTCAGCAAGCCAGGCGCATCCTGTAAATACAGTAATTTGTTTGTGACTCCAATGTGCAGATTGGATTTCATCTTGTGATATCACTGCATAATTTTCAGCAAAATCAATTTGTAAGACTGCTTCATTCGGCTGCACATTTCGTTTTGATTCTGTGAATACATCCGATTGTATTCTCTTTACGAATACATGAGTCTTGAATCAAGAAAGCTGCTGATTTAACTCTTTGATGGTCTTCAATAGTACCTTCCACTGAAAACACAGTTGGTCGTCCTTCAGTTTCAATCCATTTTTTCCAACTGCAAAGTTGATACAGATTGGTATCATGCAAGAGACAGTGTAAGTCATCATCAGTCATACAAGTAGTACAATGTCCTAGCATACATACTTCATTATTTAAATCACAACAACATTTCTCAAGCAGGTCACTTCGTCTGTCGCTGGAAAGCCTGGTATTTTTTTTGCTAAACTCTCGACTAAATAATTAAAATTGGTATGGTATTTACACACGCAGACATTGTGAGGCATTTGGCTCGTTAATAAAACATATGGCAGGCGAAGTTCATAAAACTTTGATAGTTTTATGTTAACCCTTAATTTGGCACCGATAAAAATATTCAAAATATATGAATTTGACAATTTTGTGGCTTCAGGGGTATGTCATAAAGTCCTGGAAAAATAAAAATAAAAATCTACAATAGACCACTTTTGGGGAAAGAGGTGTCCGTCACAGCGGACATTGCCCAATACTGTGAAATTAATGGTAAGATTTATATGTTCGCTGTGGCGGACATTGCCAAATTACGGAAAATAAAAACCATAATTATTTTTATGTTTTTTATTAATGAAAAGTACAGAAATGAAAATTTTATAACTAAATTGATGCCGAAGTACCTACAGTTTATTTTGTATGAAAATTTAAAAAACAATTTCTGGGGACTTTACCTGTCACGAAACATAATCTTGTGTTGCATTTTATACAATACACGACAGTTTTCTTTTGGCAGAACCTGCAGCGTCCTTCTTCCATGGTCGAAGGGAAATGTCCTATATTGTCGTATTTTAAGGGACTCGAAGGGTGGGGTGTACGCGGTTTCTTTACTTTGACGGATTCAGTCTGTTTTCTTTTAGCAGACCTGTTTGCCTTGCACAATAAGTCATAAATATCATATCTAAATGCTTTCAAACGTTTTTTAGATTTCACGTTGCCGGAATGCTTTTGACGGTACAATAGCCAAGCATTATTTATACAAATGTCAATTATCTGTGCAAATATCACTAAATACCATCTTCTGCTTTTAAAGGGTGTTTTGTACAGTGATATGAGCATATCAGAAAGATCAACACCTCCCATATGTCTATTATATTGGCGCACAATCTGTGGACATTGGACATCGATTTTGGCTTTTGCGTCTTTGGAATATCGGCGTATTTTTTCTACAGGCTCACTTGCTACAAAGGAACTAATAAATGTGACAGCCTTATTATCATTCCAACGAACAACAGCTAAGCGGTTTTTATTACATACAGATTGTACAAAATGTCCTCGAGGTTTTTTTTTCATGGCTTTTTCAGTAGGTAAAACTTTTTCTGCTCCTCGAAGGCGATTGCCTCGAATAGTGCCTAAGGCAAAAATACCATAGTTTTCTCGGAGAATAATTACCAACTCCGGTGAAGAAAAAAGTTATCGCAAAACACGAAAGATGGTTTTTGACAAATACTTTGACATAATGCTATAACCACCTGAGCACCAAAACCTAGAGACAATTCTTCTTCATTGAACTTATGGTTGCGAAAAGTATCGTCACCTCCATAAATCACAAAATCATAAATTATTCCGGAAACTCCAGCCCTTACATAATTTTTAAATCCCCATTTGTTAGGTTTATCTTTCATGTATTGTTTTCTTTTACCGGCCTTAGTCCCTTTATATGCTTTCATCATTTCATCTATACTAAATTTTGTCTCTTTTTTCTGTTGTTTCAAACAATTTTGTCGCATTTGCTCTATGACTGGACGAACTTTAAAATATCTGTCTCCATCGTCCATTGTATTGTCAACAAAATGTAAATGTCTCCGTATCAGCTGATATCTTTTCAATGACATTATATTTGCGACATTGCCATTTCTAAATTTTCCTGACCAATAGTCAAGATATGCAGGCTAGGGTGGAGTGAAAAATTTTTTTTCTTAATTTTAAGTTTCCTGTATTCTCAAACAGTGGTCCATATTAATAGAAGTTCTCACGTAAAATTACAGCTTTCTAACTCAATATCTTGAGGTGGCGCATTAGGTATGAAGATAGATAAATAAGAAAAAAAAGAGTTGCAAATAAATATTTATTTCTAACAATATAAACGTATATTTTACTGAATTTAAACTTAAAACTACTAGTACAATGAATCACTATATGAAATTAATAAAGAAATAAAATTTTAATATTCAGTATCAGAAGTCCCAGTATCTTCTTTTTTATAAAAACACTGAGATATAGTGTCAAAAATAGGTATTTCATGGGTGGATTTCACTCTAGCACGAATTAAACCATCTCAATCATCGGGTCCAAAAACAGATGCCGAGTCCTCAGTTACAAGTTTGACACACCTATCGACTGCTGGAGTCTAGCAAGGATACTTTTCCATATCAAACAATTTACCTCCAGATGCAATTTTTGTAGTAATATCCGAGTCGCTGTATTTTGTTACAGGAGGTTCTATTGCCTCCCGTACAAAGATGCTGCC
>LUGF01020870.1:223195-239606 GCA_001625245.1 Calycopis cecrops
AAAAAAAAAACCTTTTATACCTGCTCTAAGTCGTTTAATTAGCACTAATTGTAGTGAGGCATAATCCGCCCCATTTTATCGGTACTTCAATGATTTTAAGGGTTATGGATAAGTGATTAGTGTTGTTTAAAAGTTAACAATGTGCACTTTAATTATGTTAACATACAATTTCAAAAACAAGCGCCATTAAAAAAAAAGTACTCTGAAACGAAAATACCTCAATTTTCGTTTCAGAGTACTTTTTTTTGAGGACGAAAATTGAGGTAGTGTGCGATTTTTTTGCTCTCGAGTGTAGATCCACACCATTCTTAGTCCGATTATAATAAGTTATTATTTCCGGTTTCCGTTTGTCTCCGGTATCGGCATCGATTGCTGCGTCGTTGTGCATTGTTGACATAAGTACATATAACTATTTTATTTGGTTTAGCATTGTATGACACTAATGTGGAAGGTGAGTGAAAACCAAATTTTGAGGAATATAGAGGATCCCTTCTTGCTTCTCGAAATGAAAGTGGCACTTCCCTCTTGTCCTTCCGCACAGTTCTAACCATGGTGACTCCATTTTCGAAGAGTTGTTTCGCAACTTGTTGAGGCGAGAACCAGTTGTTGTTTCCAAGAACTGGGCGTGCTACTATCATCACTACCTCGCTTTGTTCATTACTCAAACGAAATGGTCCTTCCGGTTGCCGCTCTGTATATGTATATTTCCAAGTTAAAGGTGTATGGGTAATGAACGTTCACTAGGGCAAACATCTTTACTCCATACTTAGCCGGTTTGCTTAGGATATACTGGCGGAATGAACAACGGCCTCTAAAGGATGTCAGCTGCTCGTCTAGAGATATTTCAGCGCTTGGTACGAAAAACCTTTGAAAGTTTGTTACAAACAAATCAAAAATTTCACGGATTGGAGACAACTAATCATTATTTGCACGTTCTTGACGGTCATGTATGTTATCAAATCCTAAAACTCTATACTCGGAATTATAAATAAATAGTGACATTGCGAAATTATTCGATACGGAAATGGAAAGTTTCCGAATCGATTCCTCTTGTTTATAGTAGTATCAACTACTACTTTAATAGAAACTAAGTACATCTAAAAATTAAATATTCTTGAACATATAATTTAGTTATGACGATTAATTAAGTATCTGAGAATTTTCTTTAATAATTGTGTGTGAAATTAATAAAAATATGTGATAATGAAGGAACATGAGAAATAAAACAAATGGTTGTAATATGGGCCTCCAATTGCACAGTAGTTTCATTTTTCACGCACTTGTAGACGTTGCGAATGATTACTTTTTCAGTAACAGTTAAAGCTTTTCGTGGACGTTTTTTTATTTGGGGACAAGAATATGTCCGCGTCTTTTTGTGATGTACTTGGCTGAGCATCCATTTTGAAAAAAGAAACACTCAAAGTTCACAAAGTTCGTAGATTGCTGCCATTTCTGACTTCATGTTTTGCTTTAACTGGGTTAGATTCGTCGGATTGTTTAAATATAATTACTTTAAAGGTATCCCCATGCAAAATAGTCAAGCGGGCTAAGGTCGGGGCTTCTGGGAGGCCAGTTGATGTTACCCCTTCGCGAAATGACTTTATTAGGGAATAATTCTTTAACAATTTCCATTGAGTCATTTGAGGTATGGCAAGTGGCCCCATCTTGCTGGAACCACGTTCTTGAGTTGAAACCTACAAACTCCTGCAACTCTGGGACCAAAAAATTTCGCAAAATATCGCAATAACGGTCACTATTCACATTAATTGCTCGGCCTCGTTGATCTTCGTGAAAATAAGGACCAATTATGCCTTTAGCAGAAATAGCGGCCCAAACAACGACCTTTGGGCTATGCAGGGGTCGTTCATGCTTTTGTCTCGGATTCTCCACTGCCCAGTACCGACAATTCTGCTTATTCACATGAACATTCAGTTGAAAATTTGCTTCGTCGCTGAACAGTATGTTGTTAAAGTTGTTAAATCGCTGCAGCATTTCGTTCGCAAAATTTAGTCGATTAGCTTAGTCCGTATCCTTCAATTCTTGAACCACTTGAATTTTATGGGCTTTTAGATGTAAGTCTTTCTTTAAAATCGAATGCAAAGACGATTTTTTGATGTTCAACGCTTGGCTACGCTTTCGGATGGATAAAGACGGATTTTGACGAACCGACGCCTCAACTTCTTCAATTGTTTCTGCATCGCGAACTGAACGAGGACGACCAGAGTTTTGAATTTTAAATGTTGCACCTGTATTCTCGAACATCCTGATCCATTTCCAAATGCTATCGTCACTTGGCACGTGGCGTGTACGATATTCCGCACGATAGAGACGTTGAGCAGTCACTATTGAATCACCATTACGATAATACGCTCGTATGCAAAATCCGCGATGCGTCCCCGAGTACTGTTCCATCGTGACTAAAACTCCACAAAATGGCGGACGCCACCAACCCCTCCCCGCACCCTTTAGACGCCCCGTTTCGAATATGGCGCGAAAACAAATACCCGATACCCTTTCTGGACACCTTGTATTTAATTTTCAAATTTCGCTTTTATCGCAAATAAAATGCAGATTTAGCTTTTATCGCATCTATTTCGTAAAAACGAAATTTACGTACCCCTATTTATAACGCAAATTTCTCAAAGTTTCGTAAATGTCGGTTAATTAGTTCTTTCATTAAGCCGATGATATGACATAGTTTTACTGTTTAGCCACTGTTGCATTTTGCCTTTTCTAGAATTTGAATTTGGTGGTTTTTCATGTAATGTATTGTGATACGCTGCGTTATCGATTATAAATACTGACTGGTGGAAGATTTAGTATTAATTGATTTTTTAACTATTTTTCACAGTTAACGGTGTTCATCTCTTTGTGGTAGTCGCCAGTAGATTGAGATGATTTATATTATATATATTAACAGTGCGCGCCTCAAACAAAACCATTTAAACCGCCGACATGAACTATGATGAGCCTCTGCTCTTTTGAAATTGGGTTTTTTAACTCTGCCACATTTATCGGCCCATGCTTTTCCTTTAGTGTGTGTTGTGTGAACGTAAATTTCATCACCGTATACTATGTTCCGGCCTTCTTTACTGTACTGTTTACGAGTCGTAAGATATTTTATTTTTAATAACCGCACTTAATTTTTTTGGCTATGATTTTTCTATTCTAATTGGCATTCTAAAACACAGCTTTTTTTAAATTTTAAATAAAGTTTATCTTCTTGTAATAAAATGTATCTCTCTTTTAAAACATTTAACAGTGTATTTATAGTGGGCACTTGTTTCTCCACTGTGTGAAAATCGTACACATCCAATCAATCAATGAACTTAGATAACCATGGCAAATTTTTAATTTTTTGTTTAGTTTAGTTTTTGTTAAATGGATGGTGCTGGATTAACATTTTTCACTGTAAACATAGATTTTGTTTGCTCCTGGGCCAGACTATTAATACCTTTTGCCCTAGGTGTACTTTTTAGGGCTTGACATTTTCTCCTCTCTTAAAAAAAAATATTTATGATAGTCCTGAAGGACATAAATTAACTTTGCATATTGCACAAAAATAGCGGGTCTCTTTGCGCTTTTTACTCTGTGAGCACAATTTGCAACGTTGATATTTTGAATTTAAAGTGGGTAAATGGTTTATCGCATTACCGGGCAAAATTCTTAAAGGATTTTTATTAATCGTGTTGCAACTAATAATTGTATTAGATGGCCTATTAAGTATTTGCTGTGCATTGTGTTTTTCAATTCCATTGTCTTAACACTCAACTGAAAATTGGCAAAGGATAAATTTCTTTCATTAGTGACATGTCTATATGAATAAAAAGTCAGCAAGTACATATCAATGATGTGAAAGCATAATTTTTAATACCATGTAATGGACTTTCTTATGCACTGCAAAGAACTCTGCAGTATTAACAGAGCCCATATTTTTTGTGTACGCTGTATTCGCCGAATACCGAACTTTGAACAAAATTGTCGACGAGCAATTACCTAAGAATCATTACACCTAAAAAATGTCTCGACAGCGAACGCGCGATGCTCACTCGACCACTGCGACATCGTGACTGACGAATCCGCACGATCGGTAATTCGAACGGACCCCCGCACCGTTTATTGCTATTGAATCGTAGGTTCCAGTAGGTTCGTATTCGCTTACCGATTTTAAAAATGTTTCGTCCGCTTTTATTGCCCGTATTGCTTCTTCTCTTGCTTTTATTTTATCTTCTTCTTTGTTCGTATTCGATATCGTATTTAAATATGTGTTTTGAATTAATGCATAATTTTCGTCGCGTGTTTTTGCGATTGCATCCAACTCGTTTGTTGGTTCGACAGATGTTTCAAGGTCGTGGCCCGGACCTAAGTAATTGTAGCCTGCTGGCTTACTCTTGACACTCGATCCCGTTTGAAATTTAGGATTGGGATCGAGAAGTTGTTAATCGGTACTTTTGAACGCACCACTAGCGCACGATTTGACACGATTGTTGTGGAATTTTGCGTAACTAATTGAAATTGTGATTTCTCGATCTTGTTAATTTTTGGTACTTTTGAACCTAATTTGACTTTGACGTATCGACTTGGAAATTGAGTTTGGGATCGAATTTAAACAGTTTCACATAGTTAACTTATTAGTGTTCGATTGCGTCGTTGTAAATTGTTTTTTAATCAAATAATGGCTAGATTGGCATTTATTTCTGGTGTACTGGAGAATTCCAATAGGATAGACCTCCGAAATCTTTTTTAAAGCGCATTTTTTATCAGCCCAATACTAAAAATATTATTTATAATGTAAGGACATATTGTATACTTACACACTTTTATACTATAATAATTATAAAAGTGTATTAACTGCACCTTCGCCCAGCCTTTTCCATCTTTCTGTGCACCGCCTAGCGCATTAAGAGTGGTAGCTATCTCTTCCCACTTTCTTTTCGTTGTTAACTTGGCTAAGGCGGTGCGCAGTAGCCCCTTAGCAATGCTTGGATTTACTTCTAAAAAATCGGCCAGAGCTTCCAGCTGCTGAAAAGTGGGCCTCATTCTTTTGAATGAGAAGAAAGATCCTTTTTAGTGAATTATTTATTAGAGAATCTTAATAAGATTTACTTACATTTGAGGCGATTTTTAATAAAAGTTTATTGGTTAAATATAATAGTAAACAAAAAGTTTAGTATATTAATGAAGGAATGAGAAAAAGAAAGGAATATAATATACCTAATTATGAAGAAATTACCTTCTTTTTCTTTCTTTAATACCTCTGTATACTAATTTCTGCAATATTCCATGGTGTTTTTGATGTGAGAGAGTTATATAAGTAAAGTACCTAGTCCTAAAGATTCTCAAGTTTCAAAATTGCGCCGATCGTGAGACTTTTTTTTTTCACAACATAACATCAACACTCATGATGTCAGTATGTTTTATTTAAAGTTTTTATGCTTAAAAAATTCTGGAGTATGTTTAACTTAAGGAATTACAGTATATTAGATTATAAGTAATTATCAGAAACACATGTTAATTTAAAATACATTAAATTTTATGTGATAAATTTTAATTGTTCATTATATTTTTCATCATTTCAATCGTAAACACGTTTCGGTCAAGAGTACTAATATATTTCAGATT
The DNA here is from genome assembly GCA_001625245.1 of Calycopis cecrops. Taxonomy (NCBI): domain Eukaryota; kingdom Metazoa; phylum Arthropoda; class Insecta; order Lepidoptera; family Lycaenidae; genus Calycopis; species Calycopis cecrops. Next base: position 228,818 of record LUGF01020870.1, read on the forward strand.
GGAATTGAAACTGGATTGAATTCGTATTATTATGAGATTGGGATTGAAGTCAAGAGTAAGCACGCTGGTAGCGTGTAACCGGTTTGGTCGCTACCTTCGGCCATACTGACGATATTTTCATGCGTGTTCGTATTTAAGGGTTCATAAATTGATAGTCATCATGTACATTTATTTACATCATACACATTATTTACATTCTATTTTACAACTGAGGAGTATCTGTTCAAAAGGTCGTATTTCTATGATAAACAAACTTTACAAAAAGTGATAAAAACATATAGTTCCTATAATAAAAATGCTACAATTTAATTAAATTTACCTAATTGTGAAGATTAAGACTACAATATTATATGCATTTAAAAAAATTTAAAAAATGCACTGTAACTTTTTTAAATTTAATAATTAGTTCAGAAATATGACTTATTGATCGGACAAGCAAGAAATACGACCTTTTGATTTGTCGCTTCTAGAAATATGCCCTTTTGATTTGACACTTTTAGAAATAAGGCCTTGTGAAATCTTATGAGCAATACTTTGATGTTTATTATTTACTTCTACTTTGAGCTGAAATTGGTCTTTATAATGAGAAACATACAAAATTATTTTTCACATCATTTATATTATTATTATAATTATTACAAAATATTATTTAACTCCCTAAACTCTTATGTCCCCAATGTCAGGTTCCATGCAAATGCATTCACTGTCCTCGTTATGGCTATGATCATGATTCTCATCCTCATTCTCATTGAGTGTGTTGTGCTCATTCAGAAGAATGTTTTTATACCATTGTAAATTTTCAATCAAGGCCCAATCTTCACCAAATTGTTTCACTAATAATAATGTGACATCTTTTTTTTTGTTTCCCGTAAGACCTTTGCCTGTTCGTTGTTCTTGCAGTTGTTTAGGATGTCGTTTACCACGTTTCAATAATGATTCAAATTCTTCTTGACCCGATTCAAACCGATAGTTTTCGAATGTACAAATTTTGACATCCTTGAAACGACCTCCTGGACCTTTAACTCTTATAATTTTAATTCTCTTAGCAGTTTGAATTTTTTTGAGCTTTTTGTAATTTAGTTCTAATTTTTTTATATCTTTGAGAGTCCAATCAAAGTCAATGTCATGAACTTTTCCATGTTTCTCCATGATCTCTATGTATCCGGTCCTATGTGTAATAAAAGGTGTTTTCCTAATATCTTTTTCGATTCTACCGAATATGCGATCTGCTGGCAAAAAACTATGCCCACGCACAGGGAAAGTTATTGTGATTTCTTTAATTGTGTTGTTATTATTATTAGCTAACCAGTAAATTAGTAAATGTAGGATGTGGCTATTTTTATTTTGTCCGCCACAACCGTCACAGAACAACTTCAGTGATGTGACATTTTCAGGAATAGTTAAATTGGTTAAGTATGTCAGCAAAACTGATCCAATTTCTAGAGACCCACGAGAAGCCTGTGTCTCATCCCATACAAAAAAGTCAGCTTGGTTTTTGTCTACGTCATTTATATGAAAATTGTAAAAACTGATTTGCCTACTGTAAAATGCATCTTGTATAGGTGTTCTTGGTAATGGTAATTAATACCTTCTGCAAATCAAAACACAGCCTTATGCTGTTGGGAACTGGTGTTCTCAATAGTTCGTAGAAAACATTGGATCTTAGTTTGTGAACTCTCTTTTCAACCATCAATGTTTGTTTTCGTTGACTGTTGGTTTCAATTTTTATTTTATTTGTCCACAATATGCAAACACTGCATGCATCAGTAGCTGGGCATTTGAACCCAATGTTGAATTCATTGCAAAATATATTGTGGAACATAGTGCGGGACACCCACAAATTTCTAGGCACTGACAAGTTATAGATTCTGAGTAATCTAGCAGCGTTTAGTTCAGATGATAAATATATTCTTTTGCTTTTTTGTCTGTTATAGTGACTTTCCTGAGCAGGTAACTTTTTCAAGAATTCTCTTAACTTTTCTTTTTTCTCTCTTGATTTGGCTGCTTTCCTGTCTCCACCTCGCTTCTCTGTAGGTGTTTCCCCTTGACTCAGCCTAACATTTAAATTTCTTAGCCTTTTTTCTCCAATTGAAAATGTTTTTTGAAACACTTGCTTACACACTGTTGTCAGTTTTTTATTTATATAAAGATGGTAGGTGCAACTAACCTTTCGATTTTTCGTTGTCGCTCTTGGATTTGACTTTTCTCGATTTAATGGCTCATACGGTGCCAAGAGTCTAGAAAGATAAATATCTTGTTCTATCTTCCCACGCCGTTTAAAAAACAATTTTCTGTTTTCTATAATGTCTTGTAATGTCAACCTTTTACATTTGAAAGTCTTTAGCGACTTGTGATTACATGGACCTCTTCCATAATTTATGCACATGGGATCTTTATCTGTGTAGGTCCTGAAAAATACATAGAAAACGTAAACTAATTAGTTATAACCATAGCTTAGTAAGAAAACAGGATATTAAACTATCTTACATTAGAATGTCACTTACGTTTTACGATATTCCGAACGACCTTTACGCTTTTTTCTCCTTGAACCAGCATTCAAGGTCTCGACTAAACCTTGCTCATCCATTTTCAATATGAATATTATAAATAATATTATATATAATTTTGAATATTTTACTTATTTATTAACCGTTATCTTCCAAATTTCATCTACTCGCAACGAAAGATAAAACGTCAGGAATAACATCTGTCAGTGTCATCTTTCGACGTCGCTAAAGAGATATAAAAAGTTATAATTTTTATTTTTTTTATTTTTACAGTGTTGTTATTGGCAATGACATTCAACGTACAGCCGTCATTTCTTGACTCGATACCGTTTTTTAGTCAAACGAATCGATTTTTATTATAGCTGTTACCTATGGGAAAAAATATGACCTTTTGAATAGAATAATCAATAAAATATGCTATTTGTAAAAGAAATATGCCTGTTCTGTTTAAAACAATCCAAGACAACATTTTCATACAGAAATACATCCGTTTTGATTGGAAACCAATTTTTTTAGATTTTATTAGATGATAATACGCTTCATTTGAACAAGATTTTAAGCTCATTCAGTGGAGTTTTATGCTATGAGTTAAAAAAAATTAAAAAAATAAAAACTTGTAAAGTGAAATACGACCTTTTGAACAGATACTCCTCAACTATAGTTCTATGAGGTATTAAATCTTAAATTCTGTTATTATTTTTTTTGGATTTTACATTTTTTTCTTCTTTTTTATAATCTTACTTATACTAACTATACATAAGTGCTGAATGGGACTGGATCTGGCCTGTGATCGCATTCTATATTATCAATTATTAAGTTTTCATTTCCGTAACTCTTGTGGGAATATCTTTCCCAGAAGTCAATCCATATAAAGGGATTCAGCTTGTAAGCGTATTGTTTTTGTGTAAAATTAAAGTTCTTTCTGTTATAGCGTCGTTACAGTTTCCCTGTAAATAAGCTCCAATTTCGTAGTTACTGGATGTATATAAAATACAATTATCTACAACATGTTGACTTTTGTATTTCATATCGGTGTTCATTCATAGCCTGTCTTCCAGCTAGTAATTTCCATTGTTCGAATTGGTTATCAGTAAGTTTACACTCGTCCATAAATACTGCATTTCTGTTGTACGCACTACTAAAGTTGAAAGGTGATGTTGGTTGCAGTGCAGTAATTATTGTATAATTATAGTGCATGTCGACTAGAGATTTCATTACTAAGGTTTTACCTGTGCTTGGTGGACCCCAGAAGAATGAATTATTCCTTTTTTCTCTTAATCCGAAAAAGTGTCTACGTGTTTCTCGTGCGAAATGGTATTCGTTGATGTGATTTGAATGTAAATGTGTTAATAATTCTGCTACTCCGTCATATATTGTGGTTCTGGAGTTTGCATTTGGCTCTCTTAAGTGTCAATGCTTTTGCTCGTTCGAGTCTTTGTTCTGTTGTTTCCTGAAATACCAGTGTTTTTGCAATGTGTACTGCGATCTTAAGTCGCTCGTCAAACCCTTTAGTAAATTGGATGGCAATCCCGCTAGGTGTTCCGCAAAGTAGTTTCGAAGCTTCTCCTTCGTCAAAAACTTTGTTTTCACATAGCAGCATGACAAAAGGTCGCAATGGTACGGCGGCAATCGAACCAACACAACAACACAACAACAAAGTAACAACGTATCAACATCATACTCGGGCGCAGGTTTATTTCTCTTTATTATTTCTTGAAGCTGCGGTTTTGTCATTTGGTTTAAAAACTTAATGTTTTTTTCTCACAGCCACTTTTGCATGTCAGCTTTAAGTTATTTAAGTTGGGACATTTATTAATACAAATACTGTGGTATGGTGCGTTATCCATTACAATAAGTGTAGGTTTAAACAGGTTTGGTGCAATTTTTCCAGAAGCTACTTCTTAAAATTATTATTATTCATTTCGTGGTGATAATCTCCACTAGTCGTGTTTGATTTAAATACAGGATGTCTGGTGGCAGATTTATATTTTTAAGCTTAAATAAAAATTGTAATAATTGACACAAAGTTCCAGAGAGGATGGTATATATGGACAGTAGTCATATTTCTGTAATAGAGGAATTGCATTCCTAAAGCCTATCCAAAATAAAATCTTTACCAGGACGGAAAAATGCTCTCAATTAACTATTTTCGTTACGAATTTCCTTTCTAAGAATATCTGCATATCCAAGGTTGTTGCTGTATAGGGGCCTAAAATATCAGTAATGTATTAATCAGGCTAACAATTTCAAACGGTTTTATAAGGTTGCCATACTTGTGAAGTATGTTTTTTGATACCAATAGTTTGAGCTTTTCTGTACATATACATATCGCTATCTTTTTGGACTATTTGGTTTCTCGAGTGAATTGACCTACATCTATATGATTCGGTATACAATATTGTTTCAAAATATCTCTAACGAGTAATCGTTAGATATTTTTATGTTCTGGGTATATTTAATAAACTAGATAAACATTCACTCTAATCACCTGTTCGGAGTTTAATCAAGAAAGCAGCTAATTCAATATTTGCTCCATTAATTAGAGTTATTTGTGGAATTTCAGACATTATTTATAGAAATTGTGTCTTGGAAAATCCAATGCAATATTTAAATATATTATTTGACATTTCGGTTATATTCGAATGTCCGATTTTAAAAGATCAAACGTATCTTAAATGTCCAGCTGTAAATGAGTAGAGAGCACACCCGTTGCAATTGCTATATCCCAGTTCCCAATCAAATGATCATTACAAATACATAAAATACTGTTTTGGGATACAGGGTCTGTCGTAAATAATGGATAAACCGTTAGTTGCAGGTTAACCTGTTATCAAACTACAAGAAAATAATATTTTTATGTCAGGCTTGCCAACGGTGTGAAAATGGAACACAATTTTGTGTTTTTGTTTAAATTTTACTCCTTTACGATTTCTATTAGGTGCCATTTCAACAAAACTTGTTCTTTCTATGTATTTTTTTGCATCTTACTTCTAAATACTTGTATTTTTTAATTTAATCACATTTTTAGGCCTCAATAACATACAATATTTAGTAAAGTCACTTTAAAATTTTCTCCATGTCTAGTTTCAACCCTTGCTTATGAAAATGTATGGAGCTATGGCTGCCCATTATCTTAAAAACATGCATAGTATGTTAGGATTTGAAAAAGGTATAATAAAGTATACGTTTAGCAAGTAATAGTAGTAAAAAGGCAAAAGAACTAAGTAACAGCAGAATTTCGATTTTTCGAAAAACGTTACATTTTCAATTTTATTGAATGAGAATAATAATCCAAAACTAACGTGTTATTTGTATTCGAAAGTAATCTGTACGACTATCTGCTAGTTAAACTGCTAGTTAAAATAGTAAGTGTCCCCTACTATAACATAACACTCTGAAACTGAAGCTACAGAAGTGCCCACAAACATTACCAAAGGTTGTAATGCTTTCCAAACCTATGGAGCTTTGTGATTCTGTTTTTAATTGTGATTTCTAAATCTGCACTACTTCCGATTTGTGTTATATAATGTGTGTTTAGGCCTAACCTAACTGGGCTAGTTTGGGTCTACTGACCCGCTTTACTCGCTCGCTTCGCTCGCTCGTGAATAAAGTTTCTTCTGAGAAGAAATTTTGGACAACAATGCTACAGGCTATAAGGCTATAACTATAAAGCATTTATTTATTATTAACATGTTTTATTAATTCTTATAATGGGTCCAACTTTCTTATTTCTAAGTCTCTCCTCTATAAAAATTCGATTATTACATCTGCAAAGTTCTCCGGGTGATTATAATTGTCTTTATAAAAGAATCTTTTGACAACACGCCACTGGGACTCGATTCTTTGGGTGTGGGTGCCATCCTCGGCGACAAGTGGGTTTTCTGGGTCACTATGATTAACCTTTTTATGTATATACCCATGGTCGCCGAGGCAATTGTAGGCACGCCAACAATCGGTGTGAATTGTTGTGCCCAGCTCAACGTGCTTTTGAATCAAAGGTATTAAAACATCTGATGATCGCACGTTGTCTGGACACACTTCAAGCCTTAAATCTTCCGAACCATCTTCAAATATTCCTAGCACCCAGTGGCCTTCCACTTGTCTTCCTGAGAAAGAAATACACAATATACAGGGTGCCCCGTAAAGAATGGATAATCCTGGATTTTCTAGTAGTACAGCTATCAGGTGCTCAAAAAAAAACACCCAAAAAAAAAAATTACGATCTGTGTCCAAAATACGAAGTTTCTTAAAAAAAAACACGTTTTTTTTGCCCTTACTGTACTTTCATGTACACCATGGCCACAAATTAATGAAATTTGTTGCGTTTTTGGTGTTATCTTGTTCCACATAGACTTACTTATTAGAAATATAGTAAATTGTATAACTTCCTATCGTACTTTTTGTTTTTTTAAATATCAACTTCTAATTTTAACAAGAAATTTGATGAAATCGTTATTTAGACAAAGTTTGAGGGCCTTTGATGAAAAAAAAATGTAGCAAAGCCTAAGTGGCCAACAATTTCAAAAATATGTACGGTTAATGCGGTTTACAAAAAGGTATAATACATAGCTGTATCTAGGGACAATTTAAAGAATATTTAGTTTTACTACCTGAGTGTGAGCCACGTTATCAATCTTTTGTTTGTTACGAGAAAGGGATAGATTGATTTAGAAGAAAGTGAGCGAGCAGGACAAAAGTATATTGCTATTATTCATCGTTCCTATTATTCTCTTTCTCAACAGGGCACATAACAAATACAAATATTTATCTTGCCTTAAATTGAATGAAATAAAAGCGTTAAGTTGTGCATAAATCTATCTTTATTTTATAGTAGGTGTTCGAATTGTCTGCCATCAACTCTGATACAAGCCCTACATCTTCTAATAAATGCTCTTTGAAGATGTCGAGCGTAGCTCCGTTCAGTTATTTTTGAAGCAGCCACCTGAACACTCCTGCGTAATTCTTCCAAACTTGAAATAGGCTTGGAGTATACCTGTTCTTTTAAACATCCCCAATAAAAAAATCCAATGGATTTAAGTCCGGGGATCGAGGAGGCCATAAAATAGGACCTAAACGACCTTTTTTTTTTGGGTGTTTTTTTTGAGCACCTGATAGCTGTACTACTAGAAAATCCAGGATTATCCATTCTTTACGGGGCACCCTGTATATACAAAGATATCAAAAGAAATCATATTCAGGATATTTGTTTGTAAACTAGTCACTTAGTTGGGTCTGTAGACCATTACTGATGTTAATTTATAACCTACAAGGTATTCAAACAATGTACATTTTTAACAGGAACTTATAATGTATTTGATATGATAATCTTGGGTCTGTCAGAGTTGTGTCCTCGCTCCCTGTACTTATACATAGCAAAAGATAATCTAGTTTTCCCAATGTTTGCATGTAAAAACAGAAAATTCTTATTATCTTTATTTTTAATATGTTAATAATTACCTTTATTATATTTTCTTTTTCCAAACTTACTTTCATCTATTTGCACAACTTTACCAGGGCCTTCAATCTTGCCCTGGTTCTCTGTCTTCTTAATTTGGTAGGGGACTATTACCTCCCGGCAGTAACTGTACCAGTCGGTAATAGTCGCCCTTGATAAACACTGTGTCTTTTAAAAAATCTTCCCAAATTACCTGGTCATGGGACCATTTATGGGCAAAGCAATACATCAGATAAAAAACGTGAGGGACTTCTAATTTTACATTTTCAAACCAAGTCCCTTGGGCTCTCGATAATCGTTTGCCACGGCATTTGCCTTTACCGCAGACAAACGAACCAACTGATTTATTATTTTTATAATCATATTCATGGGTACCCTATGTACCCTGCACTTCTTGTTTTTAATAGGAGGCCTTGCTCCTCGGCAAAGCTAACGCCCTGCTCCCGAGTACCTAGTTCTCTAATTATCCGAGCTAAATTATATGTAGCCTTTACTTCTGCGGAATACATCCGCCTCTTGACGAAAGGCTCATCTACAGTTACACCTGAAATTACAAAAAAAACACATGACTCTCTTGTATTTTAATAATAACACATATTTTATAAGAGTCAAATTAATATATTTACCTCTACTGGTAGATGCCACTGGAGCGTCGTGGCTCTGAGGTGACGGAATAATTTCATGATCATTACCCCCAGTTACACCTGAAATTAAAATAAAACACATGACTCTCTTTGTATTATAGTAATAACACAAAGGTATTTTATGAAAGTCAAATTAATTCATTTACCTCTCAGTAGAGGTGTCTACCAGTGTAGACGCCACTAGGGCGTCAGGGCTCTGAGGTGAAGCGCTAAAATCCGCCATCACAATTTTTGTGGCAAACACAAAAAGTCCAGGTATCAAGCAATCGTGAACAAATCGTCGGAATCCAGTAACAAAGCCAAGGTCGTATGCGTGAAGTGCGGAGTCCGAGAAGCAAGCCAAAGTCGTCAGAAATATCACACGAAAGAAACCGAAACGCAGGGAGGACATTCACAACACTCGAAGAGAATTGGAATGCGTCAAATAAGTATCGTTAGTCATTAACCTTCACAAAATGGCGTCTATACGTTCCGCCATAGATAATACATACATACTGAACGTTCCGTCAACATCACGTTTTTTCTAAATCGTCTTTAAAATATAAAAAAAAACAAATCTATTTTTAATTAAATACGAAAATTATTAGTATAACTAAAATTTTAACATTGTGTTTAAACCCTCCCCTAATTTATTGGTATAAATGTGTCATATAATACACTTCTTTTGGAAAAAATGTCCCATTTCACATAACTTCAAAAATTCATATAAAATAAACTAAACATTTCTGCAGGCTAGGACTAGTACTATTAGTCTTAGAAAGCCTAAATCTATATAATCCAACCCTCAAAACCCTAATTTCGTGTATTTCATTCTAATGCCAACCCAATAAAATTTTTAATTAAATAATATAAGGAGCAAGTAAATTTAATGTTATTTTTTCAGTACTTAGTCACGTTACCTTTCGCCTCAATTGGAGCTTCTATGCGCCTAGGCATGCTTTCTATGCACTGTTTAGCACTTTCCTTAATTCTAGGATTGTGATGCCATACCTGAATCAACTTTGCAATAAGTGCTACCTTGGTGGTCATCACCTCCTTTGCTATTTCCGCCTTTGTTACCTCCCATAGGTTTTCAATAGGGTTCATGTCAGGGGAATTGCGAGGCCAAGGTAACACTGGTATGTTTTTCTCCTGTAAAAACATTGTCACACTCCTAGTCTTATGACACGGTGCTGAATCGTGCATGAAAGTCTGTTACTAACTCTTGGTACCCAGATGGTGAACAGTTACCAACTCTTAGGGAATGGTTCCCAGATGGTGAACAGTTCGTTAACCATCTGGGAACCATTCCCTAAGAGTTGGTAACAGATGGGTTTCTAAAACCTGCCTGTATTGGTCTTGCTTCATGGTTCCCTGAACAATGTAGAGGCGACCAACGCCCTTGGCGCTTATGGCTAACCACACCATTATTTTGACAGGGTGTTTTACCCTCTCCAAGATACAGTCAGGGTGGAATTTTTCACCGGAGCGACGCCTGACGAAGCTGCTTTTATCAGCCAGAATTTCAAATGACGATTCATCTGAGAAACAAACTTGAAAAAAAAGTGTAATATTTTAATTTTTGAAAAATATAGTTTATACTTATGTAATATATCAGTGATAATATATGTATATATATACGAAGGTAATTCAAAAAGTACTTAGAATGAATAAAAAAAAAAAAATTTTAAACAAAAATATTTTATTTTTCTACGTAATCTCCTTCTAATCTAATACACTTAGAATACCGCATCTCCAACTTTCTTATTCCGCAAAAAAAACATTTTCTCGACTATTAAAAAACTCCTCTACTACGGCAGTCATAACCGCCTCATCATTGTCAAATGTAGTTCCTCGAATATGCTCCTTTAATTTTGGAAATAAGTGAAAATCACTCGGGGCTAAGTGAGGGTAATATGGTGGGTGATCAAGGACTTCGAAGCCAGCACTGCGGATTGCGGTGAGCGCAACTTCGGAACGATGAGGTGGAGCGTTATCCTGGAGAAACAACAAGCCCAATGACAATTTCCCACGACGTTTTTCTTTAATAGCTTCATATAATTTCGGGATTAAGTTTGCATAATAGGATCCAGTTATCGTTTGCCCTTATGGCAAGTAATCTATAAAAAGAATTCCTTCTCTATCCTAGAATACCGAGGCCATAACTTTGCCAGCGAAAGGAGAAACTCGAAATTGCTTCAGGG
>LUGF01020870.1:239786-301138 GCA_001625245.1 Calycopis cecrops
GTGAGGATGGTCGTTTCCGAGACATGCTTTGTCTTTTCGTTTCCGGGTCGAAATGGTGGACCCATGTTTCGTCCATGGTTACAACACGACGGCAAAATTGATCTGAATCACGTTGGAACATTTTGAGATTACGCTTAGAAATATACAAACGTCGATTTTTGTTTTCTTCGGTTAACATTCGTGGCACCCATCTTGCTGACACTTTTTTGAACCCCCAGTGAATCGGTTAAAATTGACTGAATGCTACCAAACGATATCTTAAGGATCTTAGCTAAATGTTTTATTGTAATTCCTCTGTCGTGTAAAACCAATTTTTCCACTTTTTTGGCATTTTCTTCGGTGATGGAGGTTGAAGGTCGTCCATAACGCGTGTCATCTTTACAGCTCGACCTACCTCTTTTAAATTCAGCAACCCCAAGCCACAGTGGAATAGGGTAAAGCATCATTCCCTAATGTCTGTTGAATGTCCGAAAAAATCTCTTTCGTAGAAATATTTTCAGAAACAGATACTTTATTACCGCGCCTAACTCTTTTTTCTCCATAGTTTCGTTTTTTTTATCAGAACTCTCAACAACCTGTTAACCGTTTACTGTTGTCTGTTAACCGTGGCTTCTTTGCAGGACGATGACCAGTTAAGCCTGCCCTGCCAACCTTCGCTGCACTTTCCTCTTGGAAACGGATATACCTGACTCTTGAACTATCTGAGTTAACAGTGCAGCAGTTTTTTTTTCGGTTTTGAAGGCAGATATCCCGAATTTTCCTGTCTGAACGTGGTGATGTAATGCGTCTCCTCCCACTATTTCCCATTTTTTAAGATGAAAGGGGCTGGTTTTCATTCAAATAAATTTTAATTCTATTGACTACGGATTTAGAAACACCAGCAATACTTGCTATTTCCCTCTGTGAGTGACTTGTATGCTGGAGAAGGGTTTTAATCTTAGATTTTTTTCTGGGAGACAAATCACACCCCTTACCCATGCTGGAAGAAAAAAAAACAAAAAAATAAATATTTATGACAATTATTAATTTAAAAAACATATTAGCTTAATAAGAAAATGTGTATACTTACGTTTAAAATGTACTTTATTGCACAAGAATAAAAATAACTATTTTAAATATCCCAATTCGTCTATTATTTAATCGCGTCTTCAGCTCTCTGCGGCTGACCCACTACTTAAAAATTTGTAGAAATCCTTAAAAAAAAATATGTTTATGATTCAAAAGAACCTGGAAAGGCCTACTTGAATAAAATACTTGGCTGTGGCTCCTTCAGTGCATCTTACATGTACAACAGCTGAGACACAATGCTATTAAGCTAGTTTTGTCCCTGTCTTGTTTATGTAGTCTAAGATATCTTGCACACATAATTATAATATACTAAAAAAAAGAATTACCTGTTTTTTCTTTTAGATGTGCCACAGCTGATTTTATTTTTGTAGTTGTAGAAGAAGTTGATGAAGATTACCTGATCACCTGACACCTCAATTATCCCCTTTTTCTCTTAATTGTCTCCTTTTATTATAGACATAGAGTAGTAACTTTCCAGACGCATTGCGAGCTGCGGCTTTAACTAATGTTGAGACATAAGGTGTGTAGTATAATGCAGCAGATTCTTGTGGAAATATGTCTTTTATTTCTAAGGCCCAACTGAGGAGCTGGTTATTGTAAATTACTATATTTGGATCTTTTTCAAATAGAGGGTTGATTAATAGTTTCACCATTAGGGTCCTCTGTGTATCATCTAACTTCGAACTTTTTTGGCTTCGGCTCAATATAGCTTTGCCATCGTAAGGTAAAATACCCAGTAGATGACACTTTAATAATTTATTGGTATGTTTATTGACATAGTTTGGTATGAAATCATCTTAAACGAAACTTCTAAATGTTAATAGTTGCGCAAATTATTCCCCTTACAGAATGTGAAAAGAATTTTAGCAATAAAACTACTGTGTATTTTATGTTATTTTTGAATAATGTGAAGGCACTATGCTATTAGTTGACACCTAGTGAAAACAAAAATATTTAGTAGTTGACACTTTTTATTTTCAGTATTTGACATAATAGGTATGCTTAGATTAAGATGTACACAAAAAAGCAATGTAATGAAAGTAGATACACAAAGCACTGGATTAAGTACAGCGAAGAGTACTTCACCACTCTTCCCTGTACCTTATCCAGCGTTATGTATTGAGACTTCTTTTAATACATTTATTTGAATCAGTAATTTTATATCAGTTAGTTCCATAAAAAATCGAATTCGGGGACTCTCGTCTGATTCATTTTTAAATGGCTCGTTGATGATGATGGTACAACACGTCTTTCCATTCATAGTCCAACTGATCCACTTTTTGAGGCCATTTTCAAAGTCTCCCACGTTTCTGCATTGCCGAAATAGAAGCAGCTGTTTTGGTAACATGAGTAATAATAACCCCTGGAAATAACTCTTCTTCGTAGGAAAATACTACATACTCTCCTACCTTTCTCTGTACCAGATTTTTTTTTGTCTAAGATTGTTTTTTTGTGTGTTTTCTCCATTTTGAGACTCACTTTCACTGTCAAGAGAAATACCATCCGTATTTGAGTCAGAACTATCATCAAAATGAAGCACCCTCCTTTCAGTCTTTTTCTTACGCTTCTGAACCTTCGCTTTTTTATTTTTTCATTTTCTTCTCTTTTCTTTTGTCTTTCGGCAGCACGTTCCATTTTTATTTTTTCTTATTCTTCCTTTTTTGCTAACTTCTTTTTAAAGTATTCTTGACACAGATGTCCTGAAACTATAGCGGGCATTCTTTCTTTTGTAGGTCATTTTCTTTCTGGTTCTTCTTGATTTTTCTTATAATAAAAATGTCTTTGAAGGGACTGGGAATTTCCGCTATAACTGAAGAAGGTCCAGCTTGGCAAAGGTTCATACCATTTCCAGGAGATGCTCAAAAACCGTAGGAGTGTTGTTTTCAAATGTCTGGTTGTTATCTTCTGTGGTTTTGTTATAGCACTCGATGCCGCCAGAAGTGAACGGCGTTATAACGCTCGTTTCTGTAGATAACAGATTTATATCTTCACTGCTTTCCTTGCCAGGCTCGTTGATAACAAGAGAGGCATTTATCAAACCACTTTCTATTTCTAATTTTGTATTTTGCCACAGTTCAAACAGTGACAAACAGTGACATATTTTTTTTGCGAAATATAATGAGCTTGCTTTGCTTTTTTTGAATACTACTTTGACTGAGAAACCGAAGCCCTTTCAAAAATCTTTTACGTTCCTCAACGTTCGTAACTTGATCGCCTTCAGTGTTTAACGGGACAGTGACAATTTCTGGGTTCCACGGAAATAACCCGCATTTCCTAAAGCTATTTTCGAAGATTGTCGCGTTCAGTGTAGTGTCGATAACTTCTTTCAGAAGTTTTGGAAAATCTTTTTTTTTTAAGATTGGAGCTTCCAAATTAGATAATCTCCATTCGTGTACCCTTTTTTCCAATGCTCTTTCAAAATTCTAAAAACCGCAACATCCATTGGCTGTAATAGATGTGTTGCATTGGGGTACAGGGCAATGAGGATAATCTCATTTTTTTCGCAAAACTGACTCACTTGTAAACTCAGGAGAGACCACATGCCCATCCACGAAAAGAATAACCGGCAAAGGAATCTTTTCTTTTTCCAGCCAAGGATGGAAAATGTCAGCAATAAATTAGAAAAACGCCTCGCAAGTCATCCAACCAGAATCTGTTTTCCCCAAACCCCATTCTGGAGGGAAATTCTGCGCAATTTCTTTAAACAAAACTGTTGAAGGAGGTACAGCACCAGATGCGCTACCTGTAACAAGGACTGTTAGGCATTCCTTCTCATCTGAATTGACTTGCTGATATACTGTGTTGTCCCCGTTTTTTGCTAAAATCTTACCACCTTTCGGATTTAAGAAAAAATAATAATCTAAATTTTGTATCTATATTCAGTAGGTATTAATTCACTAACCTACAGAAATCTTGAAAATTTTCACTTTAAGTCTTACATTCATTCTTAGTTGCATTTAATGAATTGTCCGTGTTAAGACCTCTGCTGCTGACTCTGCCCTCCAATTGGAGAGGTTTGCCTTGAACCTAGCCCTATCACCGGGAACTGGGATAAGCTGTGTAATTTCATCGTTTGAAAGCAGCCTAAGAGTAAAATAGATGCAGGCGCATCTATTTTGAATCAAATATTGCACAGTTGAAAAGGATTATAGCAATAACACAATCAATATGTTACAAATTTTGTTGCCTATCATTTATTAGTTTTTTTAAAGTTACTTACCACATAACGTCCCGACGTACTCACTAAGGCCCCAATTTGATGGATCTCTAGTGAGTTTGTTCATCTCTTTCAGTATGAAAATTCCACACTTAAAATAACCGCTCTTCACTCTTTACCATCACACACCACACTTCTATCACGGAAATGTTCACATACAACACGTCAACACAAGGACGAGCAAACTCGAAATGGCAAATATGTCGTTGCGTGTGTCGTAAAACATATTATGTTATTGAAAAAGTTACTTGGAATCAGTGTTGCCAGCTCACAGAAAAAAATATCTCTAGTTAAATTTTAAAAAATCTCTAGATTTCTACATATTTTGACGTAAAAAAATCTCCAAAATTCACTAACCAATTAATTTTATCAAAGGTTATTTAAGTATTAAATAAAATTGCAAGTTATTTTAATTATAAGAATAATTATATAGGTATTAATCTTAATGAAAAGTTAAATAGCAAAATATGTATTTAAAAAAACATTTTACTTGTGATAAGTAAATCAAAACGTTAGAAATCAACATTAAATACTTCGTTTGGTATTTCTTCGTCATCTTGAAGACACGGTTCTACCGATGTAGAAGGTTGAGATGGATCAATTTTTGAGTATTTCAAGTTTTTTCCAACAGCAGATATTACATCCATTGGGAGCTCATAGCTATAACAGGTTTTTTTCATTATTTTTAATTGGTTTCTTATAAAGAGAATACTATTTAAAGTGTTTACAGCCATTTTGTTTCTTAGTTTATTTTTAACAATATTCATAGCACTAAATGCTCTTTCCACTTCGGCATTTGAATGAGGAAGGGACATTGCGGATAAAGCGAGATCAGCTAACTCTTGAAACGTATTAATTCCTGCAGCATTTTTGTAATTACGAATTTCAACCCAAAAATCCATAACGTCACTTGTAGCTGTCCATTGCGTAAAATTTACTCCATGCCACTGTTGTAGCAGTTTGTCTATTGTCTCGTCATTAAATCCGAGTTCTTTGGCTAGATCTGCTATTCGGTTATCTTTACCCTGGCGCAGAGTATTTTCCACGCTCAATAGACACATTTTTTCCAAAATTATATAATTAGAAGGAAGTCTGCTGAATCTCTTTCGCTAATTTCACTGTGAATTCAATGCAGCGTTTTTTGACTGCTTTAACGACATCATCAGTTAAAGAGGTCCTTTGTGCGTGAGATTCAAAAAGATATCCTAAATACGGTACTGGATTTAAGTGGGCTTCTATTTTAATGGTCAAATAATCATTGTCAGTGGTTGCAGCCGATGGCATCAATACTCTATTGCAAATAGAACGAAGCAAAGTCATCAATGTATTTAGTAGGGCAACAGGATTTGAGTTCTCACTCTCAAAAGTCTTTACTCCAATTTGTACGTCATTTAGGATGCTCCTTAAAAAGTTCATGTAAAGGAAATTTTTCTCATCGGCATACATGGAATGAAGTTGGTCTGCTGTGTAACATTTATCTTTGTTCAAAGAAAAAAGTAATTTTAGTACCTCCCATTGAGAGAGTATCCTTGTCACTGTTTCTTCAACGGAGAGCCACCGAGTATCACAAGATCGTAATATTTTTAAAGGCTTCTCGCCACAATTTATAGTCTCATATATATCTTTGTATTCGTCATAGCGTTTGGACGAATGTGAGAACCAATTATAAGTTTCTCTAATAAGAAACTCTATATTTCGCGGCAACGTGTGCTCTGATGCATGTGACACAGCTAGTTGAAGTGAATGGCAAACACATCTAACGAGAATCAAATTGGGCAAGCCATACTCTGTTTTTAGTATAGTATGTACGCTATTATGGATACCCGTCATGACCGAGGCATTATCCACCCCAATTCCAATTAATTTTTTTATAGGCAAACTATGTTCTTCTAAACAGTTCACTAAAGCAGTGACGATTCCGCGAGCATCCGCGGTCTTCAGTGGTTTTAAGGTGAGAAATGATGAAACCACTTTTTTTTGTGTGGAACTGAAGTACCTAATTACGACACCCAACAATTTTGACACACTGAGGTCGGTGGATTCATCCAACAGCAGACTATACTTTTGTAAGCCAATATCATCCAGTAACTTCTGTTTAAAATGTGGAGCCAACACATTTTTTATTACTGCACTACATTTTGACCTGTGCATTTTTATATCCATAACACTCTTTGAATCGGAAATACATTTTTTTAAAGCCTCAGTTAAGTGGTCAATTTGCTGTATGGACGTGTGTTCAGCAATAAATAAAGCCAAAGTTCCTTCTATTTTCAGTGAGCTGGTATTATTTTTGGGAGCAGGGAGATATTCAATTTGTTTGTTTTTAGTCAACAAGTCTGATTTCTCTTTGTGTTTCTTTGTTTCTTTGTGTTTCTTAATGTCGCCAATTCTAGCATATATTTCACAATGACAAAACTTACAAAAAGCTTTAGTGGGATCATTTGACACAGGCCGTAACCACGTTTTAAATTCTTCTTGGGTTTCCCATTCTTTTCGATATTTTTGAGGATAAAGAGTCTTTTTTTTCACCGGCACATCCATAGTAATATTTCACACAAACTCTTTAATATAACTTTATAAATAAAAAAATCTGATACATTCGTTACCACCGAAGAGACCAAATGACTAAATCCAAGCAATAATTAAAATATTTTCAATCTACACTCAGGCAAATAAAACTATGCATACGTGTCTTGTCGTGTAATGGGAATTCCCCAAGCATCACCAATATTTAGTAGGCGGTCTATCTACACTCTCGTGGGGGATTCCCGTGTTCACGGGCGGACAAATAGGGTTGCCATTATATATTTTCTGTTCGTACCCCAGATTTTAAAAATATCATTAAAAATCACCAAATATTTTTCTAGTGATATTTTTTCCAAAATTTCACCATGTAGCTCCTAAAAATCACTAAATCTAGTGACAAATTCACCAAACTGGCAACACTGCTTGGAATTACACTAATTGTTTAGTAATTATGAGTAAAACGCCTGCAAAATCGAAGATGTTTAGTAGATGCGACAGAAGTATGTAATGTTGCCATTACTAATTACCATTTCTTGACTTTGAGTATTATACTTTCTAAAAACTAATAATGACTGTAAAATTTTAGCAAATATGATTTGCAAAAATTACAGGACTTATAATGCTTACAATTATGTGTTAAAATCATTAAAATGTGTAAAATATGTATTTACTAAAACTGAAGTGTAGAAATTACATTTCCATTTCATTTACATTACACTACATGGTACAAAAATAGTAATAATGATAAATACACCAAAACTTTTGTAACTAACACTAAACAATACTTTTTTCCTGAAATACAAAAAATATTTTTAATTTTTGGAGTGTTTTTTTTCTCCGTGTTACATAGTAAGCCAAAGCTTCTTCCTTTAAAAGGCACCTTTGCGAATCAATACGCACACTAATAGTTTTTTTCATATCTTTACACTTCTCTGGGCTGTTGCTGGCTTCTTTTATCACGCAAGCGAGATTTCATTATCATCAGTCCTCAAAACTTTTAGTAGGACGACCTGGAGTGGATGTTGAGGGTTGCGGGCGATGGATAATCACTTTGCACTTGAAATCTTCTGCCAAGTAATCAGAATGGTGGTCCAAGAAGCGTTTAAGATTGCTTGCGGAACTTTTCCATTTTTCAGCTTTTGAACATGTTCTGCTGATATGGTTCCTTAACTCTTTCATGGAATTATCGCTGAGACGCAATTTACCATATTTGTTGGTTATATATTCATACAATGAACTTATAAGATTTTCTTTTGGGAATTTACGCCATTCCAAAAACTCTATTTTTGAAATGGCTAGTTCGATCTCTAAAAAAAGAAAAAAAAATTGTTGTGATTTTTGTGTGTTCTAAGACTCCTAAAAATCTAAAGATAACAAGTAAAGCTATGCTATGCTAAGCGTTATAATATATATCAATATATCATCACAGGGTAAAAGTGGGAGAGATAGTTTCTGGTCCATCAAACTTTAAAAACAATGAAAAAATATTAAAAATTTGCAGTAAATAAAAAGAACATACCTTCAGCTACAAAATCCATCATAGTTTTTTAACAAGTAAAATTCACTAGCATATGACGTTTCTTATTAGAAGCAAAATTGCAACTAATTAACACTTTACTTACTCCTTATTCTTATATCTGCCCTAATTAGCTAATCAGTGGTTGAAATGTGTGCAAAACATTTCTTAGAACCGGATCTATTTAAATAAATAGTTCCTAGAAATTTGAAAGTGACTTTTGTCTAGCTAGCATGTTCCGGATGCAACACTGCGGCGTTTTCCGTGTAATTGAAAGTCTTCATAACTTCATTTGTTGTTGACCTAGGTACCTGACCTAGGTATATGACCTTTCTGGCGCTTTTTGCACTTGAGACAGTCCAGGAGGGTTTATTATGTTTGACTATATTCAAAAGCTGTATTTCCAACGTCTGAAAACGACGAATCACTTGATCCTGGTTGATAATTATCGGAAGACGATGCACTAAAGTCAGAGTCACTTTGTTCAAGTAACTCTGTGACCTTTATGACTCTAATTACAGTATTTTCGCTATGTAATATAGGTGTACGGGGCACGCTAGAAGTCACAAATTCTTCATTTTCCGATATTCCAATTCGTGATGTATGCTTAGTATGTGCCAAAGTCGTCGCAATTTCTTCGTTTTCTGATGTTTCGGGTAAAGAAACAATACGGCGTTTACGTTACTGTTTGCCAAATGATGAACGCGGAGTTTCAGCGGCCATGGTTCTCACAAAAAGTAAGGAGCTCAAAAACCAAAATGATCTTATGATGTACGCTAGACTAAGGCTCACGCCGACCGCGAAACGACCACCTAACCTAACCTAACCTAACCTACGTTGCTGGCGGCGAACTGAGGCCTAGAAATGTAACGGGTAGTCACCCCCGCGTGGAATTGGTGGCACTGCTACTAATTTCCCGCCAATTTCGCGCAAGGATATCGGCATTCAACCTGTTAAGCGTTGATCGGGGAACTCCGAAGGCTTTGATTGCTTTAAGAAAGCCCATTTTCCCCATTTCGTACAGCTCTAATAGCTTTTTCCATGTTTATGTGTCCTTGTATATTTATTTAGCATATCTAAAATAACACAAACCATTATATTGTTGCAGAAATAAAAGCAAGAAAGAAAGTAAAGTAGTCTTCCAGGTCACTTTACTTAGCCAATTGGTAGGCCACTACCCGAAATGGCATGCGGCGAAAAAATATAATTTTAATAACAAATGAGGTTATAATGATATACTTTGAGGTGAAATGAATTGCTCACTTTATACACTAAGCCGATAAAATAGCACATTGTTTCTCTGTGAAACTGAGACAACAATTACAATTATAATGTTCAAACCAACTCACCTTAGGCCAAAGGCTACTAAAATCTATTCACTAGAAAATCCTAGGATAAGCACTGATTCAGTTGTTGCTCACAGAAGCAATATGGCGTCAACCAATGAAATTGTTTCCTTAAAAACGAACTTATTAAGCACCTCATTAGTTCGTTTTTAAAATGGCAGTAGCCACTTTATCAACCCTTCCCCAATATATTATTAGAATATTAATATAATAGAATATTTTATTCTTAAAATTTAATATCCATAATAACTCTTTCTGTAAATAGAAACGGAACATTTATAATAATAAAGTGTATAATAATATCCGTGGACTTAATCAATATTTAATATCACACCAGAAATACATTTCCATCTCTTTTGTTCGCAGATTGCCTATTCTACTTCCGGTGGTCCTAACAGCAATAGTCGTCTTATATGTGAGCCATGTATATCAAGGTTGAGGGATGCAGCTGAATTCAAACGACAAGTGCAAGAGTGTGAACGTACGTTTATGCAATGTATAAATCCTGGAAACACAACAGTTAATGCCATTGGTTCGTATTTTTATGAAATATTTTGTTATTTAAAGGAAAAAAATTGTGATCATAATTAATTATTCATATTCCGTTTAAAAATAAACTGGTTGTTATAGAAAAATGAAACACGCCTGAATTTAAATATGCTTTGGTCATCATTGTATGTTACTATAATTTCATTACAAAACAGTCATGGATATATCCATTAATTTAATTATTTTAGCGGAAGAATCTAATGAGGCCGAAGTGAAACTGGAGCAGGTGAAGCAAGAAAAATTACAGAACAGTGACGCCGATGATGATTTTGGCGAAGAACCCGATTTTGGCGACGAGGATGATGGTTATGATGATCGTAAGTATTAAAACTATTATAGTTATATAATTTATGTTAGTATAGATGCAAGTTAGCTACAATACAATGTTCAGTCCTACGGCAAGCTGAGAAAAGGCGGAGCATGATGGTGTAATGACAGTCTGTTGATTGCATTTACTTCGCCATGGGAGACTTTATGTAGAGTACGAACTAATTTACACTCACATTTGGCGGGAGTGCCCCTAATATGAGCATATTTATTTTATTTTAACCTCATTCTGACAATTGAGTTATTGAATTAATTTTTTTTTCGCCGTTAATGGAAAGATCATATATTAGTTATATAACAAAACTATTTTTATTTTTTTTATATTCGTTATAATTAAAAAGTTATTTTTAATTAAAAATATTTTTTTTAATTCAGTACCGAAAACACGCCGACAATTCTCGAACGATACTCGAGCGTATGTGACGTCACAATGTCAATTTCTATTCATTACTAGCTGCGCCCCGCGGTTTCACCCGCGTAACTTTCGATCCCGTGGGAATATCGGGATGAAAAATAGATGTTGGCCGATTCTCAGACCTACTCAATATGCTCACAAAATTTCATGAGAATCGGTCAAGCCGTTTCGGAGGAGTATGGCAACGAAAACTGTGACACGAGAATTTTATATATTAGATTACATACAACTGATTGTACATTGTTTACATTTTTAATTGATCAAATCTAGTTATTATTGTTATTCTGTTGGTTAATTTACTAGAAATGTCGAATCTCAAAAGTTATCGAGCTTGTTTCGTCCCATTGTGTAAAAATACAACAAAAAATATGTACGGCACACCTTTGGCCGTACGTGGCACAGTGGACTGTAGATGATGTTTCAATAGGTGTAGGTGTGCACGTACCAAATAAAACAAGGTTCTTGAAAACAGTAACACTGAGGGGCGATAGAGGGCGGAACTGGGGGAGAGAACTTCAGGGCAGTCTTGACTTTTTCCTTCTTGCTTTTTAAGTTTCTTCAGGTAGCCCGGAGGAGTAGAGAGTGCCAGTATGGGCTGAGGGTCCATCTTTTATTCGAAAATTCTATCCTTACCATTTATTCTCAGCCCTTTCCAACTTCCGCCACCCCTCAAACTTTATTTATACATAAAAACATAAGTACAACATGACATTACATAAGACAATTATCATTACATAGTTTTACCTTATTTACCTATTTTTACATAAGTGTAGTAGCTGTCTCTCAGGCCCCGCAAGGGGCCTGGGAAAACTCGATCGGAGCTTTAAGCTCCCCGCGAGTGGGATCTTCCGCACCCCGTTAATACGGGGCGGTCCTTGGGGGGGATATACCCGGGAAAAATAGTCGGTCGGTCGGAAGTCGTCGCCCTGCGGAGATCGCACCTGGGCAGTCAGCCCCTACCGGGTGAGATCACCGGTTGACCCGGTGAAGGCCTAGCAGATGGCGACCAGCGACCTAGGTGCGATATGCTTTCACGCTAGGGTTAGACTGCTTCACGACCGGGCGACTGGAAGAATGGTATCATTTAAAAAGAGAGGGGGGTAGCTCCATAGCAGTAACATGAAAGATGGTGACAGAGCGAGTTTGATTAAATAAACTCGCACGTCTGGGGGAAGAGGAACAAACGGCAGGATCGCCAATGTACACGGACACTACTATTATAGTAGTGTAGTGACAAGGGCGATTTCCCGGCGTTGTGGGCTAAAAGGGAGCCCAATTGGAGGCGCCGAGTAACAGCAGGGAGGTGATTAGCTCCTGTAAGAAGAGGAGGATGTTTGGAAGTGCGCGTGATAGCGGTAGTGCGGTAAGTAGCGGGCAACCGCTACTAACTGCAGATATACCATCGCTGAGGATGCGACCGGCCTGGGACCACAATCCGAGGCCGGCGTGAGAAGGGCGTGGGGCGCGGCGTCGGGGGCGGCTTCGCTGTCTTGGTGGCTGCCGCTTGCTGCGGTTGTCGCTGCTGGCGGCGGCTGGCGGCGTGCTGGGCGGCGGGCTGGTTGTGCAGCGGGAATGGCGGCCTGTACATTGGGTGCGACCGGCGCTGGGGTCGGCGGGTCGGTCTCCATAAGGTCATCCGTGTCGGTGACAGGCGTAGATATTTGAGGGGCCCCCTTGGCCCTCCTTTTGCGTTTCCTCCGCGGCTATACCGAGTATCTTTTTTTAAGAAATCGGTGATCATAAATATATCCACACTAGGTATATTATCAAAATTTGCTTTTATAAATCCTTTGTCACACATAATTGAATATTTTTTTTTTAACAATTATGTTTTTAATACTTTATTTCGAAAGTTTTAACGTAAAATACATACAGAAACTACAGATAGTCAATACTACTCTGAAAACATTTAACATTATGACGTCACAAACGAGCAACCAATCACGGCACGTTTAGAATCTCGTGATTATTTTTTAAATCTTATCAACTTTTAATCACTTATTGTTAATAAAATATATTATTTTTTTAAATTTTTTTCATTAAGCATCACAATTATTTATAATAAAGTTTTAAATTATAATTAAAAAATCGGTAATTTTTTTTTTTTCAATAACCCAATTGGACTCCTTGCCTTACGTATATGTATACACTATGCAATATGCATCTAATACCGCACTTACGAAGCTTGTTTCACGGAATTGTTCGAACTATTCAGCAGAATGTCACTATTACTCGTAAAGTTTTACGCTTATATTAATATTCATCAAGACACAATTGTGGAAATATAACTTTCATTTTTATTCTCCTCTCAATTATTTCTATATCATAATCATCATACCACTTCACCAGGAATTATAAGTGGTATTCAATCTTATGAATAACTTGCTTGCGCCCGGCAGTTTCGCCCGGGTAAGATTTAGTACGGTGGAATTGTCGGATAAGTTAAAATTTACTTTCCATTCTATATTCAATTACCTACCGAGTAGCTACCAAATGTTTTATGATGATCAGTCAAATCGTTTCAGAAGAAGATTCTTATATATAAGAAAACCAGGGTGGTACCTCTCGTTCATTGATTATGCGACCGCATCACGAATATTTATGAGCATTGCTTGTCGGTAGTCAAAATAAGTAGTTACTAAGTATGTAGTTAAAAAAACTTTTGAATTGATGTCCGCAATTTCCGCAAACTTCGAAGGATGATTCGAACTCATTAGATCAAGTCGTTTACCATCTGCTGAAATCTCGAAAGCTAGTAT
Source organism: Calycopis cecrops (assembly GCA_001625245.1). Lineage (NCBI taxonomy): Eukaryota > Metazoa > Arthropoda > Insecta > Lepidoptera > Lycaenidae > Calycopis > Calycopis cecrops. The sequence continues at coordinate 253,510 of LUGF01020870.1, forward strand.
TTTAAAACGTTTGTAATAGACATATTATGTGGACGATATCGTTATTTTATAAAATTTGTTATCTAATTATAACTTTTATTTCAGTTGACGATGTACCTCTAACAAAATTTGCTAGCAAAGCGCCTAAAAAGGAGTCGGTTGATGTACTTGATTTATTGGACAATGCGAATCCACCACAAAAGAGGAAATCTTCTATTAAAATTAAAACGACAACGAAAAAGGCAAAAACAAATAAAGACAAAGCGACCTCGAGTAAACCCAAGCCGGAAAAGAAGAAGAAAGGTAGGCACTTTGTTATTTATTTAACATTCAGTAAAGAAAGTTGCCTTGCATGTTTTTATTAAATAAAATCTTAATGCACTTCATTGAGTAGTATACGCCTGAGAATGACGACTATTAATTGGAGGCATTGAAAATAATATTATTAAAATTATTCATAAATAATTATAAATGTTTTTTATTGTTAAAATTACATATTTTATGAATTGTAATGTTCAACGCAACTTCCTTTCGAATGTTTTATGACAGAATTTCTTTAACATGGCATATATACAAATACAAATAATGTTTTAATGTTACTGGACACTACCGTTTTTGTAATTTTTCGTAAGTACTGTTGATCTGTTTTTAAATTTATTTATGTAAGACATGTATCAGAAAATCTGTCACAGTAATATTGCACGAATAGTAAGATAAGGCATAATATAGGCATATATCTTCTTTGTGTGTATTTCATCTTGCTCGGATGTTTTACCGATCAATGGGCCATTCTGTAAGTCGTCGTTTGTATTTCAAAGTACACTTAGGTGATCAAATAAATATTAATGAAAATTTGATAATAATCTGTTTTGGCATCGAATATTATAGTATACATTGAAAAATTAAAGTTTCAACTTGGAATTTACAATATCCTTAACTTTTATAGAATTGGTATTATATAAAGAATGGAACTGATGGTCCTAGTGGCTTGATCATATTACAATATGTATATTTAAAAAATCTATAAGAAGAGCATGAGAAGTCAGGACTGCTGTAGAAAACAAAATTACGACGAAAGGAGGCTGGCGGTATTCGGCCTGAACACCTGCAGATCTTGTATGCAAAAAAAGCTGACTTTTAGGCGATTGTATTCCTTGCAGCACTTTTATTGTAGAAAACTTGTCAGGGTCGAAAAAAATTAATTTAATCATTTAGCCCCTAATCCGACTAATCGATTCGTCTAGGTATCGATTCATGAACATTTAAATCATATATATTTACATTATTTTACTCTGCACTGTGATTAACATTGAAAACGGCTATTTTAATTAATATGATACAAAAGTAAATTTAAAAGTACTTTATTTTATTATAGCTTACTGCTTCCTGTAACCGTTTCTTTGCTAATAAAAGAATCAATCCTATTTATTTAGTATAACAAAATATATGGAGGCTAGAGGTACAACAAATACAATTCTGACGTTTGAAGGCTGTTATCTGCATGATAACAATATCCGATCACCAGCATAATAATTGCATAAAAATATATTAATGTATTATCATACATAGTAATAAATGAAATATATATTTAAATAAACTATTTTCATTTATTCCATGTGACAACTAGGTTATGACGCCATCAATGATCTGGTTATTACTTGGTTACGCTGATTTGTATTATTGTAGAGTCTTCTGTAATGTAATATGTGTTTATAACTTAGATTAAGTAAACTAAGGTTTATAATGATTTTGTAATGTAAAATAAACGTCTTCAGGCCTAAAAAACGTACAGTATTGTTATATTGACATAAAATATATAACCTAAAATGATTGAATGGTCATAAATAACATTTTAAAATATTTTAGACAAGTTGTTGGAAAAATCTGAATCATATATGGTTTCCTGATCAACAGAACTAGCAGGAAATCTTACAATGATAATCCGCGTAGGTGACTAGGCCAAACTGCCCTAAGAAACCCGCCAGTCTCCTTTTATAGTATTGTTAAATTTTCTCTAAAACGAGACGCATGATATAATCAGAAACAAATTTTCATTTGTTTGTAACGTAAAAGTAACTACAAGGCATTTTAAAGTTTTGCGATATATTTACCTAAACTGTACGAAAATATATATTTCATAGACATATAAATAGGGAGTCCAAAAGCATACAACTACGCATATTCCTCTCATTTGCGTTAGACAAGTATATTCGATGAAATACAGAGATTTAAAATAAATACTCAACATTTATGTTTCTAATATGAATGTCAATAATAATTACTTTTATTATTTATTATCATATATTTAATGAAGTTTGATATTTATACCATAAGCTCGAATACTTAGGCAGCTGTGAATTATATATTTATCTACTTTGGCTCGGTCTTTACATAATTATATTTATAAATGTCGTCGGGTCACCAAGGTATTTGATTATGCTTAAATGCCTATATTGTTAGTATATGTAAATAGGATTATCCGAATAGAGGATATTTGCGGCCCTAAGCCAAGGTAATATGATATATTATAAAAGTATGTGGTAAATCCGGCAGCCTACCTATATAATACCTACTGTACTGTCGGATTTACCACAGGCATTTATACTGTTTACTGAACTGATGGCTTATATCACTAAAATGGCGCCGAGAAGAGTATAAATTAGTCTGTACTCAATAGTGTGAATACCTTATTAATAATTTAGGGAATAAAGATCTAACGATATAAGCTAGAGTAGAGAAAACAAACATTTATATGGCTGTTCTCTATTATACGCTCTGCATGACTTCAATGTCTGCAAATATATCAGATCACTTAAACCTAATCAATAATTTACATTTTCCTTTTCACGCATCCATTATATTGACTTTCTGTCGGTTATTAGTGGATATAATGGCATGACTTGTGATTCTGCGTTCGAATACATAATTCAAATAATATAATAGCGACTAAAGTGTGTATGGCCTTTCCATATATTCTTTCCACCACTCTCCGGTACAGAATGACCAGTGGGAAAACAATAACAGAACATATTGAGGTTGATAATTTTTTAGCAACAACTTTATGAAGTACATAATAAACTACAGAAAAGTAAACTAGGTTTAATGTACAAATTTTATGACAAAATATGGCAGTCTAAATCCAAAAGTTTACAACTACTTCACAAAAACATATACACACGGACACTTATGCCCTTATTACAAATTACATGTAGGTGCTAATGAGTGATAAGTTTTTTATAGCAAAAACCTATTCATAATAATTACTAATTTTTTTTTATGCTCCGATATAATTTTGAAGCGTTTAGTTGTTATTTATTAGTCAGACAATTTTATAGATCTTTAATATTTTAATATATTTTAAACGCAATCGGTACAGCGTTTTCTTTTTGTTTTAGAAATATACGATCCGGCGCGCCGTAACGCCGAGATTATCATAGTAAACACAACCGCGTACCCGTTTAGAGTAAACGATAAATGTATGTTGTGCGTATATTGTCACGAACTATACGACCACCCGGAAAAGTTCAGACAGCATATGGAGGAGGAACATACTGTATTCAGTCTTAAAGTTGCATTTAATGGCATACCGAAACTAGAATTCATCAAAGCTGATATTTCAGACTTGAAATGTAGAATTTGTAACAAAAACTTTATTACCCTGGAAACAATTGCCCAACATTTACATAGTGACCATCATAAAGGCATTGATATGAATGTAAAACTAGGGCTGATGCCATACGTACTTAAAAATGATGTCTATAATTGTGCGGTTTGTGAAAAGAAGTTACCGTCACTGTTTCATCTGAATAGACACACAATCACGCATTTTTTAACGTACGTCTGTCACGTCTGTGGCAGTAGTTACGTTGCATCGACAGGTCTATTAAGACACGTACGCTCAAAACATCAAGAGTATGAAGTGTCTTGTAAAAGATGCCGTAAGATATTCCCTACTATGGAAGCGAAAGAGAAACACAGAAGGTCGGAGAAAGCATGTATGCCCTATGGATGTTCTAAGTGTTCGGAAAGATTTCAAGACTGGAAAATAAGAAAGAAACATATGGAAATTGAGCATGGTCAAAACAAGAAAGTGGATCGGTGTGCCGATTGTGATATAACATTCAGCTGTGGCAACGCATATTATATGCACTTTAAGTTAAAACATTCAGCTGATTGTGTCATATGCAAATATTGTGGTTCAAAATTTACGTCGCGTTCGCGCTTAAAACGCCATCTTACGAAGCATACATTTTAAAATAAAAGTAAAATCTGTTTTATAATATTATTTATATTAGTAACTCGCGTCGCATGTTGTTTTATTTTTAAGTGACAATCGAATATATTATGTATAAACAAACGTGGAATCTATTTCGTTTTGTGATCTAAATCATTTTTAGAATTTAGCGGAATTAGGCTTTTTGAGATTGAAACATAATTTAAAATAAAATTGGGTTATATTTCAGCTAAGTGAAATTAATGTTTACTTGATAAAACATTAAAAATGATAAATAATTGGAAATAGTATTTGTACATACCTTTTAAACAAATCTTTGCCCCATATGCTCCATTTTTGTAGTTACTTTGTTCAGAGTTGGACTTACAGACTGATGTGCAGATGTCAAATACTTTCTTTAATTGCTTATATTCACTTAGTGTAGCATACATAGATGTGATGAGAATAAATATAAGCTTACTAGAAGCTTATATTTGCGACCTATCTGGCGAACAAACTCATTATGTCTTCGAAGATTCTCTTGTTCGTACTTCAAAAAATTGCAACAAAGAGAGACATCGTAGTGTTGTGGTGTATGATTTTTCATTTTCATACCTATCGCTCAATGAATAATTTATACAATTTGCGTCGAACTCATACAATCACAATTGAATAATATTATTTTTTTCGCTGTATTACTGAAAAAAAATGTTAATAACCTCAGATCATAATCCACCGATAATATATAAAGGGTTGGTTATAATTGGCGGCTACTAATGCCACTAAGATATTACAGAAGAATATCATGTGGTAATTCAAAACTATAAAAAAAAACATGTAGAGTACACATGTACATTCTATTCCATTTTTTTAGGTCTATAAGATATTTTTGCTGAGCCCTTTATTCCCCCGTCATTGTATGCTGCCGAGTTGCTGATCTGATTTGAATTATATTCCATCTTCGGTACCCCAACACAGTGCAGTAAAAGCCGTGAAATACTTCCCACAAAGATTACATCCTGGCCGTTTTAGATGCAATCCATTATCTGTGAGATTATTTCAAAGGAGTTGAAATATCTACTTCTTTAAGAAAAGAGAAGCTTTTGAGAAGCAAAAAGCTCGGGTAAACGGTTCGCTTTGAGGTTTATTTAATGCAAGGATTAAAGACCACGAATATGAAGACCCGATATTTCTGCTCTGTATTATTTTGATCTTTGACTTACTCACTGACATATTATACTAATGCAATGCAATATACGTTTATTGTATATTCTATTGATTTCACAAAGCCCTAATATGAATTTCACATTTACCAGTACTACTGATAATTTTTAAAGTCTAAATAATAAAAGTGTTTTTTAAATTATACATTAGTTTATCTTTATATTGAAGACATTATAATGGAAATAAAAATATTTAAAAGCATATATCTAAATTTCGATTTCACTTATAATCATATTAAGAATATATAATGTACGTCTATAATTTACACAGTGCTGCAGTGTAAAGTAATATTAAATTCGTTAGAGACCTAAAAATTTCAAGGGGTCTTATATAAAGTTACTCAATCCTCTTTAGGATTTAGTTAAGCATTCAGAATATCTGTTGGTATGCTTTAAAAGATTAGTCGCGACGTTTAGTCAAATTTTGTTGATAATCTAATTTATATTAACCATAATATTATCAATCATTATAAAAAAATGTTCACAACTTAAATTATAAATATAAAACTAACTTATCTTAATAAATCTAAACATTTTCGGAGTGCGTATTGTCACGAATCTGTTTGTCTTTGTTCTAGAGATGGATTGGTTATCTGTGGCTCGACGCAACGCAAGGCTAGTCTTGAAATATTCAACGGCGTATCCGTTTAAAATACCAAGTAATTCAATGGTATGCGTCTACTGCTGCGAGCAATACGATGATCCGAAGTATTACAGACTGCATATGCGCGAAGAGCACCCAAGCTTCAACGTGGATACTGCATTCGCGCATTTGATTAACAATTGTAGTGAATACCTAAAAGTCGATTGTACCGAGTTGGGTTGTAGGTTGTGTTCCGATTCTTGTGATACTCTTGAAACTATAGGTCAACATTTGCTAAATGCTCACGGCAAAGAAATAAATCCAAATGTCGAAGTAGGAATGCAGATGTTCAAATTAGGACCCGAACTATGGGTCTGCGCATTGTGTCAAGTGAAATTACCAAGTCTTCGCGAACTGAGTCGCCACACTAGTTGTCATTATCACAAATACACATGCGAGACGTGCGGCAAATCTTACATAAATAAAGAAAATTTACAGCGTCATATATTATTCGGCCATAGCCAGTTTAAAATTTGTGTTAAATGTAAACTCTCGTTTCCAAGTTGTGAAGCGAGACGAAAACATGTATTGGAATCCCCTCGTTGTTGGCCACAGACTTGTTCGTATTGCAGCCAAAGGTTTGTTTCAAGGAACTTAAAATTAAAACATTTATCAGAAGTTCACGGCCAGGCTCCTAAAACCTACACTTGCCCAGATTGTGATCTGTCATTCGATAAGTGGCATCCGTACCGAGCTCATTTTATTTTATCTCATACAAGTTCTAATTTCGCTTGTTCATTTTGTGATCTTAAATTTCACTCTAAAAGAGCTTTGATCGAACATAAAGTTATCCACACAAAGGAGAAGCTGTTTTCGTGTCAAGTATGCTCTAAATCGTTTGCAAGAAAGAAAAATTTGACTCAGCATAGTTGGATACACAGTGAACTGAAAAGATTCGAATGCACCTTGTGTAATAAGCAGTTCAATCAAAGGGTCAGTTGGAAGACGCATATGAAATCTTATCACCCTGAACTTGTAGATTTCTAATTATAAATAAATTATGATTTCATGTTATTGTTTTTATTTGTAGTCCACATACATTGCATTATTCAGTTGTCACATTATCATCACTTTTATTCAAAACAACATTTATAAATGATTTTAAATATTCATTTGAATTATAATAAAAAAGTTTTATTATAAGTCAAATATGATTAATCTTTCTCCATCAGAGAAGCGATCATTGTTGGGATATTTCTTTTAATTTTAAATTTAATGATAAGCTCGTTACAAATTATGAAGCTGTTTATCCTAAAATTTATCGTAATAATATGATAAGAATGGGTGACCAAAGGGAAAATATATATAGTACATCGCACTGTATAGGACCAAATGAAGATTAGGACACATACATTATATGGGAACAAATCGAATGATCAAGGCCATTTCTTTTTTGTTCTAGAAAAAAATGATGCCTTTTTCATGGCGAGGCGCAACGCGGAGCTATTAGTGAAATTTACAACAGCCTATCCATTCAGACTTCCAGAGGATGCCATGGTTTGTGTGTATTGTTGTGACAGCTTTGATGATCCGTTAATGTTTAGAAAACATATGGACGAAGAACATCTAACATTTAAAGTTCGCACAGCTTTTGCACATTGCTCAGAAGGCTATCTTAAAGTAGATTCAACAGACCTCAGATGTCGCCTGTGCTTAAAACAGTTCGAAAATATTACAGATATTGCCAAACATTTATTTCAAGATCATAGGCAACCGATAGATCTTACTTTCGAACTGGGCGTGAAGCCATTTAAATTAGAAAAGGATAAGTTAATGTGTGCAATTTGTAACACAAAATCATTATGTATGAGGCAATTAAGTAGACATACTCAGTCCCACTTCCTTAAATATACATGCGAAGCTTGTGGCAAAAGCTATGCAACTAGTACTGCTTTAAAACATCATATAACATATTCTCACACAGGGGAAGAAAGAATATGTAGAAAATGCAAAAAGACATTTAAAACATTGCAAGATAAGAGAGATCATCTCAACGAGTCGAAGAAATGTTGGCCACACTTATGCAACCTATGTGGACAACGATTTCAGACTTGGAATTCAAAACAGCTGCATTTAACGGAGGTTCACGGAGCACCAAAAAGATCATACGTTTGTCCAGAATGTGGAGAATCATTTGAACAAAGGAAAAAATATAGGATTCATTTTAAAATTATGCACACTGAAGATAATTTTGTGTGCACTTGTTGTGGTCGTAAATTCGACACAGAACGAAATTTAGAACATCATAGAGTTGTCCATACGAAGGAGAAATTGTTCCCATGTCCGATGTGCTCCAAATCTTTTCCTAGGAAAAAGAATTTAATACAACATATGTGGATTCATAGCGAATCAAAAAGATTTTGCTGCACAATATGCAATAAACAATTTAATCAACGTGTTAGTTGGAAGACGCATATGAAATCGTATCACCCGGACATTGTTAATTATGAATATATGCAAAACAATGAAGCCGTCATATCATTTAATGTTTTGAAAATGGAATAGATCAGAACGAATTAGACATTAAACTGTTTGATTTCAATTTCAGCAGCAATTAATCAATAGTAACCGTAGTTCTAAAAATATTATAGAAAACGCGTTCCAAGTTTAAAAAAAAATGTGTACATGAAATCCCACGAAGTTTACTCCCGAATAACGAAGATGATTCTAAAGCGAAGTGTGTGCAAACAACGTAAGCGACGTACGCTCCATAAATCACAAAACTTTACGCTATATTTATATTTGACACTATTTGGCTCATATTTTTTCAAACTGCAAGTGTTAAATAATTTTTAAAATATCGTTTGTGGAGCTTACCACATGTACAAACAGCGCATAAAATGTTCTAGAAATTAAGTATTTAATTTTTTTGGTATATTGAATAGCTCTCGAGATAGAGCGCTTTATATATGCATATTCATTGTGTGATATCCGCGACTTTAGTTACCTCACGTTTGTTCAGATGTTATTTACTATGGGTACCAAATGAAAGTTCTTTTTTAATTATATCAATAATTCTATTTTCCCCTGGTGCTTTTAGTAGATGCGCTTATTAACATCACGATTCCCGTTTCTTTTCATTTTAGATTGACTCTGAACTTACGTTTCTGTGCTATTCAATGTGTATAATCAATTATTATATTATAAACTCATGATAATTAATAATTTTGATTCATTAAAATAAGCTTTTTCTATGTGCATATGGATTGGATTGTACATGAATGAATTTAATCATTGTTCTTTAAATATCCCGCCATCCAAATATAACATAACACAACACAAAGTAAATCTTGTATTTTGTTAAAGAATAAAATTCTTTTTCTATTAAACATTTGAATTTCTACACATTTGTAAGTTAACAATATGTAGCATCAATACATTGGTTTTTAAATTATTTATTAATAAAGCAATACGTTTTCATACGTTAAATAAAATTAGAATTAACTTTTTTGTTCACATTCATCTAAATTATTACGGTGTTGTATTAGTATATCCGAGAAAATGTTACCAGCCAAACTAATATATTTCAAAGATCATAAATGTGCCTATTGAGATAACATATACATTATTAAACGAAAAATGATCAAAGACGTTTCTGTCTGTTTTAGACTTATCACGTCCGATAACCTGCGCAAGACGCAACGCTGAGGTTGTCGTCAAATATTCAACGGTGTATCCATTCAGATTGCCAGGGTCGTCGTTAATGTGCGTATATTGCTGTGAGAACTTTACTAAACCTTCGGCATTTAGACGGCATATGGAGGACAACCACAAAGAGTTTAATGTAGAGACGGCTTTTGCGCACTGTTTGAGTGAAGGATATCTAAAAGTCGACTGCACCGATTTGCGTTGTAGGATATGCGATAAGAGTTTTGAAAGCATTGATACATTTTCTAAACATCTCAATGACTATCATGAGATAAAGCTAAATTTTTATTACGATTTGGGTATACACCCGTTCAGATTTGAAAATGATGATAAATTAAAATGTGCTATGTGTGGAAAGAATTTCCCAGGGTTGCGACAACTAAGCCGGCACATGTCAGCGCATTTCCAGAATTTCACATGCGAAGAATGTGGGAAAATGTTTTCGACAAAAGGCACACTTCAGAATCATTCACGATTCACGCATATATCCAATGAGCGCATCTGCAGAAAGTGTAAAATGACTTTTAGTTCTTTAGAAGATAAAAGGAAACACATGGAGACATCTGAAAAATGTTGGCCATATCAATGTAGTATCTGTCCGGAAAGATTTATGAGATGGAGCGGTAAAGAGCATCATATGGTTGATGTACACGGCTGTGCTAAAAAGACTTATTCGTGCAAAGAGTGTGGTCGGAACTTTCCATCCAGAAACACTTATGCAGAACACTTTTATGCGGAGCACACGGATGCTAATCATGTCTGCTCCCACTGTGGACGGAAGTTTAACAACGTAACCGCGCTGAAGAAACACATAGTCGTGCACACAAAAGAAAAACTGTTTCCGTGTGAAGTTTGTCCAAAATCGTTTTCCAGAAAGAAAAATTTGATCCAACATATGTGGATTCATAGTGAGGTAAAGAGGTTTTGTTGTAAGGTTTGTGATAAACATTTCAATCAGAGAGTTAGTTGGAAAACACATATGAAATCGTATCATCCGGAAATAGAAAACTATGAAGACATGCAAAATAGCAAAGCGCAAATAATGCTATATAACGTAGTAAAAACAGAAGAAGAAATGAATAGTTAACTAGTAAAAAATTAAGCTAAGAATGTTGCAAAATTTTTGAATTTTGGAAATCATAACTTTGAACATCATAATACTTTTTATATAAAAAATTAAGCTAAGAATGTTGCAAAATTTTTGAATTTTGGAAATCATAACTTTGAACATCATAATACTTTTTATATGTTTTACATTCCATACCCGCATTTCAATTAAAAGTAAATGATCGGTTGCTACTTTTTAGGACATGTCGTTGGCAGAAATATAATTTTTATTTATTACCGTTTCTTGTAGAGTTTTGGTCAATTGCTACTGATGAGATTCATTTTAACCGCAACTCTTATTATCTTGAATGGAAAATCTATTTCATAGTTCTAAAACATTCATGCAAAAGGGGTTGTTAAGTCAAATTATTATTGTTTGTAATAGAAGTATAAAATAAACCAGGCACAAGGCCTTTTTGTATAATGTAGGTATTTTTGTATATTTTAATTTAAGCTCATAAAATGACACCACACAGAGGATAATTTTTTTTATGTAGGTACAGTAAGTTTTATTACATTACATCACATGTATTTCGTTTAATTTGTATTTTAATTATTCTCGGTTGTTATTAAACAAGTTAAATAATTTTAACACAAAATATTATTAAGTTATCGTAATAAATGTTTACATTTTGAAATTTAAAGTTTTATTTCCTGCTTTCTTTAACTGGAAATGGTTTTAAATTAATCCATTCTATTTATCGTTGACTTGTTTACTTTGTTTGTTTGGTTTTTGAATATGAGTGTTTTCTCTAGCTGCCGACTATGAGGAGAGGCACCAGTAACAATCTAAAAATATTAAAAAAGCGCTTAGTGATGTACCTGCTTTGAAATTAACATTTTCCAATTTAATTATAAATGTTTAATATATGATATGAAAACCCCATGTAACCTAAAACCCTTAATTTCATTATTTTGTGTGTGCTCTAATTCAGTTATCATCTTTAGATTATTTTATCTCATACCAAAACGGTTGATGTATAACAATACAAATTCCGAATCATTGGGTAGTTTACAATAACAACATAATTCCTGAAAGATAAGACAACATGAATCCTCTGTTATTAACTCATTCAATGCCACCACATTTTTCTTAAAGTTCGTAGCAATGCCGCCATAAAAAGACACGATAACACGCCTGGCTTGTTTTCGGCATTACATAATTAATTTTTTTTTTGGAAATGCAAAACGAGATTTTTCCAGGGGCCACTTCGAAAATATTTAGTTTATTGCTAAAGGAATACGCATTAAGAATTCCAAATGAAAATGTAGGCAATTTTCTGATTTATTCCTGAAACTTTCAGAACACGCCTGGCGTGTTTGCGGCATGGCGAATGAATTTAACATGATCACGCGAGGCCTGTCGGCGGCACTGAATGTATTAAAGAAGTTAAATTTTTAAATTATTATGTATTACAACAAAAATATTTAATTAAAATATAAAATTATATATAATATTGTTTTCACTTTACAAACGAAACTTCTAACAAGCAAAATATCCCATTTACCTAAAATAAAGCGACGAATACGGAGTCACAAAAGAAATTTTCTTTCTTTTTTAGACTTGCAACCAGTCAATTCAACACTGAAGGCGAAACGGAATGCTGAAATTGTATTAAAATATTCAACAGTTTATCCGTTCAGATTGCGAGGTGAATCTATGTTCTGTGTATATTGCTGCGAAGTCTACAGAGATCCCAAAGAGTATAGAAACCATATGGATACTGAACATAAACAGTTCACCGTCTCCACGGCATTTGCACATCGAAAAAAATGTAAAGAATACTTGAAAGTGGATTGCACAAATTTAAGATGTAGGGTATGTTCTGCGCCCTCTGCTAGTATTCGTGAAGTAGCAAAACACATAAAAGATATTCATCACTTAAAAGAAGTCGACTTGAATTATGATATCGGTATGCAACCTTATAAAATGGATGTCGATAGATGGATTTGTGTTCTCTGTGGCAAAAAGCTGCCATCAATTACAAAGTTGTGTAGACATACAACTTCACATTATTTAAAATATACTTGCGATGTATGTGGAAGAAGCTATTTAAGTGGGGAAGCGTTAAAATATCACAAACGCTGTAGTCATTCGGGTAATTATGTTTGTCGAAAATGTTGGTTAGATTTTCCGACATTAGAGAATAAGCGGGAACATTTACGGACTTCAACACCATGTTGGCCGTTTTGCTGTGTGGACTGCGGACAAAGGTTCCAATCGTGGGAAAACAAACAGAAACATTTAGTAGAAGTGCATGGGCGTCCTAAGCGTACATATGCGTGTCCCGACTGTGGCGAAACTTATGAGTCTAGAAAATTGTTTTATACTCACTACACTTTGAATCACTCCGAGGAAAGTTTTAACTGTCCTTGCTGTGGGTTGAAATTTATTTCTAAACTGCAAATGGAGGATCACAGACGTGGACATACGGGTGAAAAGAAATTTCAATGCAACGTTTGCTTTAAACTGTTTACTAGAGATAAAAGTCTTAAGCAACATATGTGGATCCATAGTGACACTAAGAGATTCAACTGTGTCATTTGTAAAAAGCAATTTGCGCAAAAAGTGAGCCTTAAAGGCCATTTAAAAACTCATCATCCAGAAACGCCATTTGAGAGTTAAGGGCCGATTTAATATAGAAATATAATTTTTACTTTAAAGCAGAACTGTTTGCAGGAGGACCTTATTATTTTATTTGAACTTATTGTGATTACACTTATGTTGTGCATACACTGCGTGTGAAAGTTCGACTACAACTTTACTATTTCTAGAAGTGAAACTCGAAGCTAGAAAGTGAACCTTATTTGAACGATACCTTTTTTCTGTATTGTATGATAAAGTATTTCAAATAATGTATCTTTTAATTAAAACCGTCTTTTTCAAGTTACGTATGGTGATAAATCGTAATCACGACCTTCCTTTAAAACAGCAGCAATAGCATCGATATTATTAATTAACAAAAAATGTATAATAAGAATTATTATTCTTTTAAATTAAAAAAATAATTTAAATTTAATTTTATATTTACGTCAATTCTGTTACCTTCTTAATCAAATGAAACAGTTATTAGACGTCTCACATATTAAGCTCATCTACTGCTGGATGTAATCACAGAACAATAAACCAGGATCACATACGCTGTCAGCATGAACAGTGATGTCTTATCGTCACTCTTTCTCACATAGTAGACAATAGAATTTTGTAATGTTACAATGGACACAAAGTCCGTAAGGTTATAAATAAATAAATAAATAAATAAATAAATAAGCAAATGTGACAATATTCCACTCCTAACGTAGCCTATGGCTAAGTTGCTCAAGCGAGCAGCCAAGTAATGATATCTTATCGAACCCCACTGGCGATCCAGATTTTTACAAACAGCACGAAACAATATAACATATTTTTATATGTGTCATGACATGTCACTGAACTGATTTCAATTTTCAACGGCAATTACTAAAGGTGTAACATAATATGTATTGTTTACAATGTCATTGAGTTCAGGTAATATTTGGACGAGAAGTCCATCTTATTTCTCCACAATTGAACAATGCAACGATAAAAAGTGAAAAAAAGGATATAAGATATAGTTTAGTAGTTCTGTTTTACTTTAGTTCATCAATTTATTTAAGGAAATATCATACAACTACATAACAACACATCTTCGCGTCAGATCCAGAGGGTAGGCTGATTGGTGAGAGTTCTATGAGATCATGAGTCATCCAGATCCATTCATATTTGTCTTCGCACAATACAATCAAAAATAATATAAAATAATAAATCTAAGAAGTAATTTTAAATAGAGGGTCAGGAAGAATTTAAAAATATTGCTCTATATAATAAGTTCAAATGTACGGTCTATTTGACATATGATGTATCATGGTTATTCGATATGTATTTTTTTTATTGTCATATCTCATTTTCGCCGCCCTCTAATACATTATAATATGAACGTGTGTTTGTTTTTAGTAGAATAGGATGGTTAGACTTAATTGGTTATGACATTGACCAATTTCTTTTTTGTTTTTAGGAACGTTGGCAATACACGGGCGTAATGAGAGTGACGATGAGAAAAAGAAAATAATACTTGTATACCAGACCCCTCAGCGTCGTAACGCTGAACTAATATTAAGATTCTCCACCGCTTATCCTTTTACGATGCGTTTCAATCAAATTCTCTGTGCTTACTGTCATGATGAGTACCTTAGTTTGTCACATCTTAGACAGCACATGACATCTGAACATAACAGCACAGACTGCCAAAGTGTTTATTTTCGCGCAAGAGATAATTTAATAAAAGTAGATATTACTAATTTGAAATGTAAAATTTGTAATCAGTGTATGCAAGATATAGATACTTTAATGGGCCATTTATCTCGGGAACACAAGAAAGTCGTCAGATTTAATGAGCAGTTTGGAGTTTTACCATATAAACAAAATCAGAATAACGAATGCGTTTGTGTTTCTTGTCATAAAGTTTATTCTGATTTTATTGAATATAAACGCCACATTGCTACACACTTTATGAATTATAGTTGTGATAAGTGTGGAACAACCTTTATTACCGATCGTTCGTTGCGTGATCATCGTAGACAGGTGAAATGTTTTAGGGCAGCATATAAGGCACGTAATGGAAGCGTTTTAAGACCTCGCAATAATGCTGAGATAATACTACAATGTTCTACAGCATGTCCGTTTAGAACATGGAAAAATAATTTTAATTGCGTATTTTGTAGAGTCCAGTCCAGTGATCCTAGCAGTTTGCGAAGTCATGTGGCTTCTCAACATGCAAATTATGATGTGTCCACTGCATTTTATAAAAAACTTGGCAAAGAATTTTTAAAAATAGATATAACGGATCTACAATGTAAATTATGTTTCGTGCCTATCGAAAACTTCGACAGTTTAACTTATCATTTAAAAAATGATCATCAGCAACCGATTAATATAGATTCACAACTAGGAGTACTACCTTTTAGATTGAACGACGGATCGATTTGGAAATGTACTATGTGTCCTAATGAATTTAAAGATTTTGTTTCTTTGAAAAAACATACGTCTCAACATTTCCAAAATTATGTCTGCGATACTTGCGGAGAAGGATTTATTACTGAATATGCAATGATTGCACATACAAAAAAGCCTCACGAAAATAAATATAATTGTAATAGATGCGTCGCCACTTTTTCATCCCTAGAAGAGAGAAATATTCATGTTAAAACACAACATACAGCTACGCCGTATATGTGTGTGTATTGTAAAGATAAACCGAGATTTGCTAATTGGGAACTCAGAAAGCGCCATTTAATGGATGTACACAATTATAAAACTGGCGCTGATAAGTACGAATGCGCGACCTGTCAGAAATCATTTAAAACACGCTCAGGAAAATACAATCACATGACGAGAACGCATAGAGTGAAAAAAGATTCAGAATTAAATTATCCTTGTCCAGGATGCCCCAAAGCGTTTACGACTCAATTATTTTTAGATAAACACATTGCTAAGAAGCATTTTGATGACTGACATTACTGATTTACTTAGTATTATTTGTATTTCAACATAGTGTAGTATTTATTTTGGCTTTAATAAACGAAGTTAATATGCTTTAATAAAAATAATAATAACGAAGACGAAAAGTAGAATTATTTTAATATAATATAGTCTCTTTTCTTTTTTAGGGTCGGGAGATAAAATTGACAATGAGAAAGAAAGAATACCAAAAAAGAGGTTATTTGAAAGATCAGTTAGCCAGAACCCTCAACGTCGTAACGCTGTACTTATTTTAAAACATTCTACTGTAATACCCTTTAAAACTAGATTTAATAGAATAATGTGTTCCTATTGTCATGATGAATTCGAACCAATGGACGCGTTAAGAGATCATGTAAAAACAGTGCACGCAAACGCTGACTATAATAGCGCATTTTATAAAGTAGTCGATGACCTAAAAATAGACATTAGCCATTTTAAATGTAATATTTGCTCTATAGAAATACAAAGCGTCGATCATTTTATGGATCATCTTTCTCGTGATCATGAGAAAGACGTAAACTTTAATGTAGCATTTGGAGTTTTGCCATACCGGCAAAATGAAGCTGGTGTTTGGATGTGTCTAGATTGTGATAAAGTGTTTCAAGAATTTTGTCAAATTAACGGACATTTAAGAAGTCACGCTAAAATATTTACATGTAATAAGTGCGGTGCTACGTTCTTATCAGAACATGGACTAAAACAACATGAACGTAATTTCAAGTGTTATAAAGCTACTTATAAACCTCGTTATGGTAAAGCTTTAAAACATAGATTTAACACTGAAATTATCTTACAGTGTTCTACTGCTTGCCCTTTTAGGACATGGGGCCAAAACTTTAATTGCGTCTTCTGTAGAGTACAATCTAATGATCCAAATGGTTTACGCACGCACATGGCTTCACATCATGCTAATTTTGACATACAACTTGTATTTAGTAGAAAGTTAAGAAAAGAATTCCTCAAAGTAGACATAACCGATCTTCAGTGTAAGCTGTGTTTTATACACATAGATTCTTTAGATGATCTTATGACACATTTAAAAAATGATCACAAACAACCAATTAACGTAGATGTACAGCCGGGTGTCCTACCATTTAAATTAAACGATGGATCTAATTGGAAATGTGCAATATGTACAATACAATTTACAGATTTTATCTCTCTAAAAAAGCATACTGCAGAACATTATCAAAATTACGTTTGCGATACTTGTGGCGAAGGTTTCATCACTGAAGTTGCTCTTACTGCTCACACAAAAATACCCCATGATAACAAATATAATTGTAGCCGATGTATTGCAACTTTCTCAACACTGGAAGAGAGAAACATTCATATCAAAAGTCAGCACACAACTCTACCATACATGTGTATGTATTGCAAGGAAAAACCACGTTTTGCTACTTGGGAACTGAGAAAGCGACACCTAATGGAGATTCACAATTATAAACCTGGAGCTGAAATGTATGAATGTACGACGTGTCACATGACGTTTAAAACCCGCTCACAAAAATATCATCACAATGTTAAAGCACATCGCTCCAAAAACGAAATTGAATATGGATTTTCTTGCAGTCACTGTTCTAGAACTTTTGCTACTAAGATATCTTTAGACAAACACATTGCTAAGAAACATTTTCATGTATGATAGTTCATATTTATTTTGTGATAGTTGTGCGATTAGAGAAACAGTTATTTTTATTAGAAAGGGCAAGATTGTTTGGTTCGCTATAAGATTAACAGCTGTAATTTATTTATTGGTTTTTCAATTTACTGGAATGATTATCATCATTCGATTTTTAAAACCATAACATATTTTTATAGTGTTCATCCTATTATTTTGTAAGAATTAGGTATTGACTATAAAATAAATCAATTTTGTAGAAGATTTTAAAAACTATAATCGGAATCTGCCACCCAATTTATATTTGATTTACTTCCCGGCTTTTATATTTTGGATCAAAATCGGGTTAGGTTGTATTTAATTTTAATTAATTTATATTTAATTTATCATATAAGCGAGGCTCATATCGAACAGTAGACACGAATTTTCCATGTAACATGTAAATAAAATTGCTTGTTGTTACCGGTATACCGGATCATTTTGAAATGAGTGTTTGGGTCATGTGTTTGTGATTATCTATATATTTGTATATTATTCTCTTTCTATATTTTTCTTCATTGCAATCTTTTAAGTCACATTTGTCCATTACAATCATTTTAGACCTATTAATGATAGTTCCTAGCCAGTCCAGGGATAACCTGAATTCTCCATTACGCATATTGTGTTAGAAATTCTTACTTCCATCTCCTAACTAAATTTCGTGGATACACATCATCTAATATTTTTAACAAGCAATTACTCTATCTTTACAATAGCCCTGTTAGTAGCTGATTGCTTTGTAGATTTCCTTGTAGGTCCTAAAGGGCATTGGCGACATGATTTTAAAGACGGCAAACTCACGATAATGTGAATATCAGAGGCAAAAATGTTAAAAATGAATTAGAAGATAAAAAAAGTGCGTCATTACGTACGCTCTTTAGTGCGGCATCGAATCTCATCATATCATCTTTATTGAACCCCGAATGACCTTGGCAAAATATATTTATACAAGTATTTAAATCCTCGTATCACAATGTTAGTTACCATACTCTTTCGAAACGGCTACACCGAATCTCGTGAAATTTTGTATTTCTGTTGGGTCTCTGAGAATCGGCCAACATCTAATTTTCACCTCTACATTTCCCCGAGATCGAAACTGACGCGGGTGAAATCGCGGAGCGCAGCTAGTAATACTTTATAATGTTATCTATTCATGAGCATATGAATTACACTTAATAATACTATATTACTACACTTAATAATTACTATATTTATATAACTTCTAGAAATATTAGTTAAATGCTTTTGCTACTCAACAAATACTCAGTTTAGTATCATAATATCCCAATTATTATCAATGTATCAAGGGTATCAGTACATTGGGATAATAGATAAAATTATGTAAAGAGGCTAATCTAAAACTTGACTTGACCTGCCAGTTCTTTACTTACAGTTCTTAACAAACGCGATGTTTGATAGAGGACGCTAATTGTTATTCGTTTTCCATCTAACACGAAATAAGGGTCACATTAATTTTAAAATATTTTAACATTTTTATGGATCTCATAGTATACCCACTTAAACAATGTTACGCATATGGTATAGAGGTAGCTTTTGAATTAACGTCTCATTATATATCAACAGTTTGAATTTGTATCAAATTTAATACATTTTGACTTTTAGGTCACGCTAAATATGAATAGTGGTGCATTTTTAATTTGCAGAAGGTTGTTAAATAAAAAAAATATTGTGTATATTATGTAGGTCTCGACACATCGTTTCTGAGCATCAATCTTTGATATAAGCAATATATTAAACGAAAGCTACTTAGGACCGGATTCACTTGTAGGTAGGCGATACTTGATTCTTTATCTACCAAATAACTACTTCATATTAATTATTTTTAACCGGAACCCATGAAACCGAAATATATATTTTTTGCCTCTAAGTTCCTTATAGGCTAACATATGAAACCAGGCCTTAATGTGTATAACAAAATCATCAATATGGATAAAATAAAGTATTGAAATTTATGGTCTTTCTTTTATTTCACGTCTTCACGTCGTCATAACTTAATATAGGGGTAGAGATTTTCTGCTCATTATATTGAGTTTGTGAGATAGAGTGATCAGATAATATCGTAAGAGGTACTATTGCTGCCTAATCCCGGTGACTACTAAAGAATTGGTTACCTTTACCACCACGATAATAATAATAAATAAAACCGGCCAAGTGCGAGTCAGACTCGCACACCGAGGGTTCCGTAATCCAAACGTAATGCATGGTTTTCAATTATTGTATTTTTACGCCTGCCGCTTAAGTTGACAAACGTTTATAAGCAGTTGCTCACACACATTTAGTAGGCAACGAATTACAGTTATAAGTTGATAATAATGATTTTCCCAATGATCTAGTTTGTGAACTTGACTTCGATAATCTCATGTTGGTTTTATATCGAATTCACTATCGCCGTTTTTAATGTTGCGGTTTTTGCTGTAGCGGTTAATATAAAAAGGCTTAAAGCTAAAGACGCTTAATATACATGTACACCATTACTATATACCTGATGATGAGTAATTCAAACCGGTCGTAAATGTAAAATGAATAAGCAATGAAAATTGTATAAAAACGTTATTTTTCTCTTCAAGTGATACTTTATTAGGAACAGTTGAATCAATTTTTCTACGATACGATAATAAGAGGCAAATTGGAAATAAACTATGAAATATTGCTGCATAGGAGAAACAATACAAACTGCAAGTGTGTCTGCGGGCGTTTTTGTTAAGGCATTGACATACATTTTCTATTTTTAGGAAACACCAGACTATCAGAGAAAGAAGATGTGTTAAATATTAAGAATAAGTCTGCTGAAAATAAAGGTTATCAAAGAAGTGCGCGAGCTGAAGCGCGTTTTATTACAAAAAAGAACGCGGCCGCCATCTTGCAATGCTGGTCTATGACACCGTTTAGATGGAAGAAAAATAGATTCAAATGCTCCTATTGCGAAGAACAATTTATAGAATGTTTTGAATTGAGGCGCCATGTTCGCGTATGTTCTACGCTCCACAGCGTCAAAGACATTTATAGCAAGTTTAAAGAAATGTCTCTAATAAACATTGATGTGACGGACGCAGTATGCCAGCTCTGCGCTACTCCATACTCGAGCATTGATCACATGCGACAACATGTTATGGAGCACGGATACGATTTCGATGTCACCCATCCTGATGGCGTATTACCGTTTTATTTAGATAAGGATTCTTGGAGATGCGTTATATGTGTTGAGAAATTTAATAATTTTTTAAAGCTCTATGAGCACATGAATTGCCATTATCAACACTATATTTGCGCAACTTGTGGTAAAGGATATATGACAGCACCGCGACTAAGAAAACATTCCGAGGTCCATGTGACTGGAACCTTTCCGTGTAATAAATGTAAACGCGTGTTCACGATGCGCGCAGCAAGAGATTATCACAAAGCACACGCTCACTCTAAAGGGCCGCGTTACGAATGTCCCCAATGTAATTTAAGGTTTTCTGGATACTACGACAGAATGCGACACTTAAAGGAAGAGCATAGACAAAATGAGGTTTCCTATAATTGTGCACATTGCGAGTTATCCTTTAAGACGAGTGGAAAACGCGCTATACACGTACGCTCAGTCCATTTTCCTCTTCAACAAAATTTCACATGCCAATTTTGCAAATGGTTATTCAAAACTGGATATGAGTTGAAGAGACATATGGTCAAACATACCGGCGAAATAAATTATTCGTGTAACATATGCGGAAAAACTTTTTCTAGAAATAGAGCTTGGAAAACTCACTTGAGTACCCATGAAGAATTGTCGTGCAAATGGTGTGGCCTAGTCTTCAAGCAACGAACACAACTGTTGATGCACGTACGCGAAAACCATCCAGATTTGAATGACCTCATGCTCACGGATTTACAGAAAATTTAAAATTCATTGTATTATTTTATGTGAAAATCTATTAGAATACAATATTATAGAAAAGAAACATATTTCCTTACTTTTCATACACTACGAGGTGTTGATGAACAAAAAGGTAGGTTGGTATCGAACGTACATTTTCGTTCATCAACAACAAGTGCTAAGTAAATAACATTTAAAACATGTTAGAGTCCTCCTAAAAATTGGAACCTTGACCATACGGGCGTAAGGAGACATACACGCTGTCGGGTTTCGTGCGATATGTTAGTAAGCAACGCAATCTGTACAAACTCTAAGCATTGATCTTTGGGCGTTGTTAATCATAAAAATGACTGCTCGTTTACTCTCTTATATTATATAAAAAACGTTAAATTTGCTTATTTAAAATTTAATTTCTTGAAACATTAGGTATATTATGTTTTATATTATCTGACTTCAATCAGTATAAGTAGGTACTATTTTCAACTAGCAAAATTTTAGATGGCGGTTAACAAGCGGCCAGTATAACCGTCTCAGGTTATTTCTTAAACAGTGTATTCATTGTAGAATCGGCAATAATAATAGATGTAAATTTGATCTATTGCTCCTTGTGCATTTGATAACAGTTTTTATTTTCTTTTTAGGTTCCGCTAAAGCGGATTCGAGCGATATTTTGATAGGAGTTAGGCGAAGTAGGAAGTTAAAGGAGAATGTTTGCGCACGACAAATGCGTAGACGTCGACGGGCAAACAACGAGTTGGCGGAAGAGTCAGAAAAGCGTATAGCAAACACGATGATGCGTAGAAATGCAGTAACGATTCTAGAATATTCAACCGCATGGGCGTTCAGGTGGTTTCATTCCGCGTTTTACTGCTCATATTGTGATAAAAAATTTGTGGAACCGATAGCTTTAAGACAACATGTCCAGATTCATCTTACAGAAAGAACTACTAAGCATGTATTTTCAAAGCTAACAGAAAACAATATGGCTAAAATTGATATATCAGATTTATTTTGTAGAATATGTAATGCTAGAATTTACGACATAGATAATCTTAAAAAACATTTGATTGAAGTGCATGATAAAGTCTTGTATAACAATTATAGTGACGGAGTTTTACCCTTTAAATTAGATGCCAATTGTGAAAAAGGATATAATTGTCAAAAATGTTATCTGCCTTTCTTAATGTTTTCTAAATTGAACGAACATATGAATACGCATTATAAAAATTATATTTGTGATACTTGTGGAAAAGCGTTCATATCTAAATCTAGATTTAGGACTCACGTGCAATCGCATGAGATAGGTAATTTTCCTTGCGGTGAATGTAATGAAGTATTAGAAACTAGAGCAGCTAGAAGATGTCATAAGTGGAAAGTACATAGAAAAGGCGTACGTTATTCTTGTCCTCGTTGTCCTGAAGTATTTACATCCTACTATGCTAGAGCCAAGCATTTAGTTGATAGACATAATCAAAAGCTTAATTACGAATGCTCTGTTTGTGGAAAGTTGTTTGAAGATAATTGCAAACGCATCGCTCATTTTAAATTAACACACAAATCTGTAGAGCAATATAGCTGTCCTACTTGCTTGAAAATGTTCATAAATAAGTCGCAATTAAGAAAACACATCTCACTACACGAAGATATAAGTAAAGTTTAAGATATAGAAACAAAGCCGTTAATAGCATGTTTTTATTTTTAGGGAGGAACGGTTTAACAACAATATCAGTGCCGTCTGTTAAAATCGAGTGGAAAAAGAAAACATCGGAGGATACTGCAAACGCTGCAATAATTTTAAAATATTCTAATGCAGTGCCATTTAGATGGAAGCGTGGAAAATTTATGTGCGCTTATTGTTCTACAATTTGTGCAGATGTTAGTGAAGTTCGTTGGCACTCAAAAGTACATGATAAATTGGACATTTTTGAGAGATCAGATATTCGACAATCTTTCCCTTTACGAATCGATATTACTGACTTAAAATGCAATCTATGTAATAATTCAATAAAGGATATGTCTATGCTTAAAAAACATTTGTCAGAAAAACATTCGAAATTAGTGAATTCAGAATATGACGATGGAGTTGTACCATTTGTTTTAACTGGAAAGGAATATCGTTGTGTACATTGTGAAATATTATGCGAAAGTTTTATGAAACTTATCGTACATATGAACAAACATTATCAAAGTTTTGTATGTCATGTATGCGGTAAAACCTTCTCCGGTAAACATAAGTTGAGATCTCACCAGAAAGGCCACGAATCTGGACAAGTTGCTTGTACTAAATGTGACAAAATATTTCCGAATCGAGCTGTTAAGAATCGTCATGTAGCTGCAGTACATGGGCCAAAAAAGAGATATCGCTGCCCTGTCTGCGATTTGGCGTTTGAATCTTGTCATTCTAGGTTAATACATTTAGACAAAGAACATAACCAGAGATCTGAATATCGATGTAGTTTGTGTCCGTCTGTTTTTCGAAGCGGGGCATCGCGTTATGCTCATATAAGGACAGTTCATAATCGAAAAATAGCTTCTGAACCTTCTAAATAAATTTAATAATTAACTGTGTCAGGTACATTGATGTATTAAGTAGAAAAATGTAAATTTCTTATTGCTACTTAAGAATATCTTCAGATAATAAGGACGGTTTGATATTCAAAATTTGATTAGGTATGTTAGTATTATTTAAGTTTTTATATGTGCAACAATTTATAAGTTGGATAAGTAAGCATGAAATAAATGATTATATGAACATATGCTTAAATTTATTCCGTGTATTTTTTATCGATAAGAACGAATATCTTGGAATAATTAATGACACCGTACCTAGTATCTGTTCTTCGTTCTTTGAGGTGATTATGCGAACATATTACTGATCTTCCCATCTTTCCGGTAGTCATTTGTATTTTTCTGTTTTTAGGGGTCACTACGAAACTTAAATGGAAAACGAAACGCAAGTATAATGACCACAGAGACAATGCGGCAGCAATAATCGAGTTCTCGAATGCCTGCCCTTTCAGATGGAAACGTGGTGTATTTATATGTTGGTGCTGCCCCCAAACATTCGGTGACTTTATTGGTGTTAGAGAGCATATGACTGAACATACCTCGCTTGTTGATGCAATTAGGTTCACAAAAGTGTTAGATAACATTAAAATTGAAATCACGGATCTTAGGTGTAAAATCTGTTTTGAAACTATGAAAGATTTAGATACTCTTTGTGATCATTTATCAACATCACATGGAAAACAGATATTAAAGAAAATCGGATATGGAGTAACACCGTTTCTGTCGACAAAAAATGAATTTGCATGTGCACTTTGTAATGAACGGTTTGCTTTATTCACAAATCTAAACTCGCATATGAACCAACATTATCCCAACAATATTTGCCCGCATTGCGGAAAAACATTCGCAGCGATTCATCGTATGAAAGCACATCAACTCATCCACGAAACGAAGGGGAAAATATTTAAATGTACTAAATGTAACGAAATCTTTGAAACGAAGTCCCTCAAAGACAATCATTTTAAAAATAAACACGGCCCTGAGAATAGATACAGGTGTCCATATTGTAATGATTCTTTTAAACGATACATTGATAGATTGAGACATTTGAAAGAAATGCATGATAAAATTGTCGAATATCCTTGCCATCTATGCTCTGCTGTTTTCGCTTTAAGTGACCAGCGTACGAAGCATATAAGACACGTACATATAAAAAATCAAACACATCAATGTGAATATTGTCCAAGTAAATTTGTTACTTCATACCGTCTTAAGAGTCATCTGGTGAAGCATATTGGTGTTAGAAAATTTGAGTGTGAGGTTTGTAAAAAGTGCTATGCAAGGGCTAAAACGCTTAAAGAACATATGCGTATACATAATAATGATAGACGGTTTGTTTGTGAATACTGTAATAATGCTTTCGTGCAGAAATGTAGTTTGAAGAGTCACATACGGACCCATCACTCACACGCTGAAGCCATGAAAAAAATTGAACTATCTAATGAGTTATGTTAAATATTAATAAATTTATAAATATTTTGTCTTTCACTCAATTAACTGTAAGACAACTAGCATGTGGCCCTAGTTATGTATGGGTAGAAAAATTCTGTTACTCCGTTTGCTTCTAAACATTGCAGGATAACTCGCTGGACCGATATATAGATTTCCTAGAAAGTCACCTGTGAATTTAATGACTCATCTATAAAATGACTTTTCCAATCTTTTTGTTCCTCTTTTTGCTTTGAACTCAAAACTGTATTGGGAGCAAAAAAATTGCATTTTTTACTTAAAAGTCTCGCAACTGAACGTCAATAATAAATGCGAGAAATGAACACAAAAACTACTGAACAGATTTAGATGACACTTCGCGCAAATAAAGACTGTAATTTAGAATAACATAAAAATTGCTTTTTATCCCGACGCAGTTTATACTTTCCTTTCATTTAGCGCTAAGAAAATCGCGACTCACAGCTAGTTAAAATACACTATAATATTTGATTGACCAATTCCTTGAATCATAACTTAGGTTAAGTAATGAAAAAAGTCAAGGAATTGGTGATGTAGATTTGTGTACCCATTACTTTTTTTCCCGAAAAGACTCGCAAACTAAATAAGCAGGAATAAAATAACATTTGAGTTAAATAATTGCTGACAAAACAACGGTAATTCGTTTATCGTAGAATTCTATTTTCCTGGCTAAAATATGCTATTGTAATAAATACATTTTTATAAAACAACTCATTAAACGCTTGTCTTCTGATTACATTTTATGGGTTGTCAATCGTTTTTATAATAATGGAAGGCCAAATAACTACTTGATTAATGTAGATATAATTTAAATATAAGAATGTTTTTAAAATCACAAAGAGAATACGTATACATGTATATATATATACATATACATAGGTACATACCTACATATATACCTATACATAGGTCTACGATGGGTGCGATAAATCTATTATGACAATGAAGAAGATGTTTTACAATTTGAAAAAAAAAAGGTTAAACTTATTTAATATTTCTATTCATGCCATTATCATGATTAATATTTATATGGAAATTATTTGGTGCTATTCCACAAAATGGGAGAGTTACACAGCCTATATCGGATCTTTTTCTATTTTTAGGAAGAAAAAGTGCTGAAGTAGACGTTGTGAAGGTGGAAAATGAAACTGACAATAATTTGGAGTTAGTTGCATTACCTAAGGTAGAAGGATCTACCAAGAGACTAGAAGGAAATGAAAGACGAGCAGCGTTTAAAAAAAATATTAAAGTCATCATGACCTCATGTACAGCGTATCCGTTTAAATATAGAAAAGGCACATACCTTTGTTTCTTTTGTAAAAATACTTTTATAGAGCCGGAAAAAATGAGAGAGCATACACAAAGATATCACTCGGACCTACTTCTTAGTATTAAAAAGTATGATCCTATAAAAATGGATTTCGCATTGGCTACTTGCAAGTTATGTGGTGATAACATAAATGACTATGCCTCGTTAAAATCTCACTTAGGGGAACACGGAAGAGTAATAGACTGTACGTATGGTGAGAGTATATTGCCTTATAAATTGAGTAAAGAAGTACATTGCTGCCAGATATGTGGAAAACGCTATGAAATGTTTCTAAGTTTGCATAAACACATGAACGATCATTACGAACATTTTATTTGTGAAACTTGTGGCAAACGATTTGCAACTACCCAGAGAATGTTAAATCATTCTAGGACTCACGAACGAAGAGATTTTCCATGCAAGCATTGTGGGGAGACACTTTCTTCGTATGCCGCTTTGTATGCTCATGTGGCTAAAATACATCGTTTAAATAAAAGATATAAATGTCCATTATGTGATGAAAAATTCGCATCATATAAATATAGGATGAAACATCTTAACACAGTACATGGTCAAAAAACAGCTTTATTTCCTTGTCCTACGTGCCCAAAAGTTTTTGATTTGTGCAGTCGCAGGACAGCTCATATTCGATCTCAACATTTACAAGAAAGAAATCATGTGTGTGCAGTTTGTGGGATGAAGTTTTTTTCGAACTATGAATTGCAAGAACACAGTGTTAAACATGTCGGCGCTAGAATATATCAATGTGATGTGTGTAAAAAGTCCTATGCTAGACGAAAAACCTTGAGAGAACATATGAGAATCCATAATAATGATAGACGATTTGTGTGTCCGGTTTGTGGGCAATCCTTTATACAAAAATGTAGTTTAAAACAACATGTTAGGGTTCATCATCCTATGCAAGTTAAAACTGAAACTTTTTAATTTTTTGTAGTCAAATATGTTAATATTTATTGAATATTACAAACTAAATTATCACAAACGCAGTATCATTTTGCCAACACGACGTAGCATTTTAAATGAGGCGTCATTGTCGTCCCTTCGTGCTATTGTTATTAGAGAGGTAAATTGGAGATTTCCCATCTTCTACCAAGGTCACTCTCGGCATGAGACATCTCGATCTTAAACTTATAGATTTCCGGAGATGGAGATGAGTTTAGAATAAGTTTATGCATATGTATAGATAAATTTTGAAGGTGTAAAACATTTGGCTAAAATCATTTCATTAAAAGCAATCATAGGTATAAAGGAATTATCTTGTGATTTTATTTCTTGGTGGACATTTTTCGAAAACTTTTGCCGAACGAATTTACATTATACATAATCGTAAGCCATCTTAATCGTTTATGGCATACTGACTCTGTGCCGCCATTAAAACAGTTGTCCTTAAAAACGAGATCCCCGAGATTATAACACTTGGTTTGTGCATTTGTAGTAGGTACAATTGAATAAATATAATTTCTCAAGTTAAGGAGGGGTAGTCACTTACCTATATTGCAGCCGAATTGGACCGGTGCTACAGGATTTGTGCTTTTCGATCATTTAATAAAGACGGTGATATATGCGGTTTCTTTGGTTCCGGTTGCTCAATTAGGTAAAAATGATTTGCTGAGTCTGCTTACGTGGAAGTTTATGAGCGTCTGTATTTATCAAAAGGCTAACTACTCGTTTGCTTTGTTAAAAATATTTTTAAAGGAATTTCCGTTTAATACAAAAACGTGTGTAAGCGAACGTCTAACTAATGATACAATTCGAGTTTTTAAAATTTATCATAAACTAACATTTTGTGCATGGATTTATGATATAACGCTGATACGCGTGTTTTATCATTTTTAGGTGACATAGAAAACAACATAGGCCTTGAAAATGGTAACACTGAAACTAGTATAGAAAATGCAAGGAAACTTAAAGATGTCGGCACTGTAAAGTCAAGAAAACGAAACGCAACTATACTTCTCGAATATACAAGGATGTGTCCATTTAGATGGAAGAAAAATTTGTACATTTGCTTCTATTGCGATCAGAGATTTACGGATCCATCACCACTGAGACAACATAACGTAATAGATCACGACTCACTAACATCTTTGCAAATTAAACGAGCATTAGCAAAATTAAAAAAACATGAACTTGTTAAAGTGGATATAACTGACTCCAGCTGTAAAATATGTACAATGGATGTCAACTTTAAAAATATTAAAAATCACCTTAGTATAAATCACAAAAAGAATTTAGATTTAATTTCAAAAGAAGATGTTTTGCCATTTAAAGTAACTAAAGACAATTTTGAATGTGCATTGTGTGATGAAAAATTTGACGAGTTTAAAACTCTAAACCATCATATGAATTTTCATTATCAAAATTTTATTTGTGAGCAATGCGGGAGTGGTTTTATTACTCCTGAACGTTTAAGAACACATGCATTTTCTCACGAAACGGGATCATTTGCTTGTGAAATGTGTGACAAAGTGTTTCGTTCGATGAATTATAAAAACGAACATTTTGCAAACGTTCATAAAAAAGTGAAAAGACATTGCTGTCCACACTGTCCAGAAACATTCCGAAATTATTTTCAAAGAAACAAACACGTGTCCCTTATCCATGGTATGAAATTGAAGGAATTTAAATGTAATTTATGCCCTAAAGTGTTTACACTTAGTGGAAAATTGGGAGTTCATATAAGAACAGTCCATTTGAAACTAAAAAGACATGCGTGTAATGTATGTGAATGGAAATTTTACTCGAAATCAGAATTGAAAGAACACATGGTTAAACACGGTGGTGAAAGAAAATATCAATGTAATGTTTGCAAAAAATCATACGCTAGAAAGTATACATTGAGGGAGCATATGAGGATACATCAAAATGACAGAAGATTTGTTTGCAGCTTTTGCGGAGGATCTTTCGTTCAGAAATGTAGTTTGAAGCATCACATTAAAGTTCATCACCCTACAGCCAAAGATATCGAATTTCGTGACACTAAGTAGTATATAGGGAGATTTACTTCAGAAAAGACATCAAGTGCTTACTTTGATTTTGATTCTCTGATTTTTGTAACACTCAAATAAGTAACATTATTTTAAATTCATTTTTATTAAAGCATTACTATTAGGGAAACTAAAACTTTAGAAAAATGGATACGTTATTTATTTCTACGGTTTTTATAGTAATATTAACAATTTATTTAATTTTGGCAATACACCATGTATTTGTAGCAGAATGTTTTTTCAATATCCAAGGCAGGCATCGTTTAAAAAGAATAAATTAATAATGAGTAATCTTTTTCTTTTTTTTTTTTCGACACTGGGAAATACATTAAATAATGATATCTAGAAGACTTTAGGAGCAGATATATAAGACCCTTGTCGGACTCTACACTTAGTGCAATACTAACTAAACCCCTGCGGGTGCAGCCGCTATGATTAGAGGGTCCTAGACCTGCAGGCAACAGGATCCCTCCAGTGACGGGCTGGCCTCGGCGAAAAGACCAGACTTTTCTTCCTTGGGGACTGTCTGGCTGCCTCTGAAAAGTCCCTACTACGTTATCAGATCCGTGCAATAGGGACAGGTGCCCACCTTGATCCCTGGCTGCTAGTTTGAATCGACGCCGCTGTCTGCTAATTTAGAAAGACGGGTGGAGGGTCCCTTAGTTGAGCTTTTCTTAGTCTAGCCTCTCTCCCCAAGCATCCGGTATAGGTAGCCCTGTCCAGCACAAGCATGGAGATCATAGAGGTACACAAGCCCCCCTAACACGGCAAGGTGGCAGCATCTTTGGGGGATAATGTGTAACCCGACAATAACTTATTATTTATATTTTTAATGCTATCGGTGTGACCGCTATGCAGAAAGTGTGATTAGCTTATTATGAAAATATATTAAACAGGTAAATAACGGGGCCCCGAATAATAAAATAAATACACTGGGATTATATTCTAAATCGTATATGGCTGATTTATGTGTAGAATTGCATAATATTATTGTTCTTAAATTAGTATATTACAATTCCATCAATATCTCGTGGATAGGCTTGAGACCCATCACTCCTAATTCATTGTAGTTACGACAACACATAGGTGTGCGGGAGATGCACGAGGTGTTTCGTTTGGGTAATATTCTCTGAAGCTTGAATGCTTAGCTTAAGTCTAGTGTCCTTAGGTAGTGCCACACTGCATGCTTGCATGCAGCCGAATTGGGCCGGCACGACCGGGGAGGTACCTCTCGCTTACACGAGACCGGCGTGAAGTGACAGCTGTGTTGTCGCGTTTCGTGCGGTGTGTAAGTAGCCGGTGGCCCATGGAGGTGGGAGTAGAAAGGAGGGCAGCGCATCTGTATAGCCTCTATAGTCTATGCGGATGTCTATGGGCGTCGGTAGTCACGAAAATGGCTCCGACTGCTCGTTTGCCCCCCTATATCATAAAAAAAAAAAAAAAAAAAAATAGTGGCAAGCATGTTTCATCACAGATTGTGAGGTCTCATGTTCGAGGCCTGGTCCAAAACTTGTGACTGAGAATGAAATGAAATGATATTTCAAATTCTAATCATCATTGGCCTGGTCCAAAACTTGTGACTGAGAATGAAATGAAATGATATTTCAAATTCTAATCATCATCATCATCATAACATCGCCCTGCTTCGTAGAGCACTTTCTGTATTTGTGCCCATGAATTCTCTCTGGTCTTATGGGTCTATCGTCTTGTCGAAATAGGAACATAAAGTAATGGAGTTCATTTGTGCGCTACAGTCCAGATGATTCAATTCGGCTGCAAGGCACGCTTTATCTTTCTGTCCCTAGGTCTATGTCTATGGCAAACGGGCTCATTTTCTAAACGTTACGTTGAGTTAAGTGAAGCGCCATGTTCCTTTGAACTAGGAAACAGAAAGAGGTGGTTCCATGATTCTTTCATGTCACCTGATTAAATATTACTTCTTGCGTCGATAATAAATAATTAATCAATCAGAAGGTTATACAGATGGATTGTCTTCCTTCACCGTATGGCTAAATGATGTGAGTAAGAACTACCTCAATGCTATATAGTAAATATACTTACCAATACAATTCGACAGTTTTATCGCATTCGAGCACTTTTTAGAAGTACTACTAAATATTTAATATTATAATGTTAAATGTTTAGTAGCAAATAAATTTAATTAGGAATCTCATTACGCTTAACCATGTATTTTTAGTATATAATAACTAGTATACACACAAAATAAAACGACTCTGAAAAACAGCATCAACAGGTTAAAGATAAATATTAATTAGGAATTAAGTTTATTGTAGTGTATTCTAGCGGATATTATTATGGCTTACTTAATTATACTCGTTTATTACTTACTTATTTTCGCCAGCGCAGTGATCCGAAGTGGAAGTTGTCCCTCCGACACTAGATATAAGGGGACAAACGCGCAGTCGGTGCCATTTTCATGACTACCGATGCTCGAAGACATCCGCATAAAGGTTATTATTTCCTCCTATCTCCTTGGGTCACCGGCTAATTACACACCGCACGAAACGTGACAACACAGCTGTCACTGCGCCGGTCGCGTGTAAGCGAGAAGTACCTTAGATACATGTCTCAAATTATAAATAAGTTCGGCAAATAAACAGCTTTGCCTGATACAAGGACAAATATATTGTTAGTATGTAAATTGTATTAACCGACGTGTCAAAGTAAGTTTCTTTAACTGATTCCAAAATTCATAAACTGCATTAAACTTTACAGAGTAGACCTCACCTCGCATCACACGCCATTGTTGTACGACCGAGAGGTAATTCCGCTGGCATGTCAACTCAATTCGAATAGAAAGCAGTAACGGCACATTTTACGACAAAAAAAAACATAAATGCTAACCTTCAAATTAAGGCACATTCTAAAAATAACACTGTAAAACATTTGTATTCATTACTGTTTATAATCACAGTTTTATTATATCTCATTGATCTCCTTTCCATATGCCTCCTTTCAATGAGCCACTGGAAACTCGCAAACCACATGAAACGACTGGGAGTTGCTTCCTCAATCTTGTTGACCCAATTAGGCCGCAATGCACTACCACTTGATAATTGTGAAATTGATTGTATAATACAGCGGTCGGCAACCTTTTGGCAGGCAAGGGGCACTAGACGGCAAAATAAACTAAACGTGGGCAACACTTGTGGTATTCACCTTAGAAGTTTAATTTATTGACCTTTTTTTTTACTTTGGGCTTCTTTTATTTATAAGAAATTCTCGGGCCGCAATTAGGACGTCGGCGAGCCGCGGGTTGCCGACCGCTGGTATAATATATTATTTTTGAGCTATGCTTACATCGTTCTAAATTCTATAAGGACCAGGACTGACGTTCTAATACAAACCTCACCATGGACAAGGAAGTTAAACTGCACTGCTTTGTCATCACTGTTCAAGTTCGTGGACTACAATTTGTTTTTGTTTTAGGACAGGATGAACAAATATCAACAAATAATCCATCAACGTTAAGAAGAATCGTACCATTGTTTCAAGTCGCCTACGATCGGACTCTATGTAAACCCTTGGGGACAATTACTAACTTCAAAAAAATACATAAAGATTCATCAAAAAATTCAGTTCCACCTGAAAGAGGCACACCATCGCGAACTCCGTCACCGATATTAAGCGATAAAGAAACGCCGTCTCCTGTTGATGATACTAATATTGAATTTACTATTGTTCAACCAAAAATAGCAAGATCTGAAAAGAAATGTGATAATCGTCAAAATGCTATAACTATATTTGAATTTTCTACAGCATACCCTTTCATCTATGGTAACAATAAATTTAAATGTTACATATGCTCTCAACCATTTCTAGAATTAACTCTTTTGAGGCAACATATGAAGGACACTCATACTTTTGCTCCATTGAAACGACTATTAAACAACAGAAGGCAGAATGTGTTTAAAGTAGATGCTAGTGAACTTTCATGCAAAATATGTTCTTTGAGACCTGAAACTTTTATCCAATTGAAAAACCATTTAAAAGAAGACCACGAAAAAAGAATTGATCCAGACTTACAAGACAATATGATACCTTTTAAATTGGATAATAATGGCACAAAGTATAAATGTGCAATGTGCGATGAAAGCTTCATTAAATTTCGGATTCTGGTGATACATATGAGCGTGCATTTTAGTAATTACAGTTGCGAAATATGTGGATCAGGCTTCATGACTTTGCGTCTTCTTAAAAAACACTTGGAGGTTCATGAAACGGGTAACTTTCCTTGTGACAAGTGTAACAAAGTGTTTAGCACCACTTATAAGCTTTCCCTGCACGTTCGTGGTGTTCACTTAAAGCAATATCCAAGACGATGCCCAATATGTCCGGAACGATTCAATTCAAATTATAGAAGGACTATTCATTTACAAGATGTCCACAATCAGTCGACCAGAGTTCATAAGTGTGAGACTTGTGGGCGGGCATTTAATTTGAAATATCATTTGATATGTCACACACGGTCTGTTCATTTACAAGAAAGGAATCACCAATGTAAAGTTTGCCTGCAACGATTTTGTAATAAAGAAACATTAAAAAGGCATCTGGTTATACATACAGGCGAGAAAAATCATAAATGTGATCTATGTGGGCTTGCATTCCTACGCAGAAAAAATTTAAAAGATCATTTGAGATTACACGAAGCTTAGAATAATCATAATCATATCTTATAAATTAATTTAATGTTTACTTAACTGCTATATGAGTTGTGTTGTGTGATGAAATAAAAAAAAACTATATTTATTATTAAAACATTCCAACGTATCTTCTTAATAATTATTCTTTTATTACTTTTCTGGAAGTCTACACTACCAATTGACACTTATAATATGTACTAAATAATATGTACTAGAGGAGTTTTAAGCAGATAAATTGCTTTTGAATATAAAAATATGTATTAAATATGAAATAAAACAACCATAAATCAAAAAATAAATTGTTTTAATCGGACGTAGTTAAGCAGGAAGGATCCAATCCACATCAAATTAGTTTTGAGATAATTGACTTTGAAGTTTTTTGTCATGAATGCATTACACTAAACCTGCTAATTTAGTGGCAAAGGCAAGATGTATTTTTGTATTTTGATAATAAAATAATGGAATTAGGTTTACTTCAATATTTTAAAAGATGTTTTAAAAAATGTTGGGTTAGATCTTTTCTGATAAATAGCACTTTAAGGGCCGGTTTTTCAATCGTCAAATAAAAAATAACCCTAGGAATAAATTATTCTCATCGCACTTAAACACGAAATAAAAAATGAAACAGAGATAGTTTATTCCTAGGGTTATCTTTTATCTGAGGATTGAAAAATCGGTCCTTAATAGAACTAGCAGATTATTATATTTCTCAGAAAAGTCCCAACAACCAAATTATTTCTAAAAAGCTTTTTATCGTGAAAGAAAGAAAAGATTTTTGAATAAATTTTATCGTAATAAAAATATAAGCTCAATTTGCACTTACAATAATACAACTAGCATCTTATGTAAGACATTTGCTAAACAAAAATAAAAAAAAAGCTTCAGGCTTAATTTGCTCTTGTAACATTAAAAAAATGAGATCAACTTGAACCACTTAAATTATGAACATTGATACGGAACAAAATAAAAAACAATAAAATTATTTACTAATTTAACATTTCGTTAGTCCTGATTACCGTAGTGAAATTCGTTTTCAATTGGAAAATCAGGTGGACCTCCAAACCCGTCCAAATCATCTATGATATTTTCGTCTCCCTGTAAAGCTTGATAAAACTGTAATCAGTCTTTTGGAATTAAATGAAACATAGATTTCAAGTCGTTTAGTTTAGGCTGTGCTTTTTTTCCATTAGGCCACAAAACGATCAAGTCTTTTTCGGTTATATCAAGAGATTTTCCTTTTATTTTCTTTTCTATGCTTAGTTCTTGAAAAATGTTATCATTTATATCTTTTTTCATAAATATAATATATTTCTGGTCCTTTTTTATAAAAATCACTTGTTGTTTTTTCCTTATTTGTAAACATCTTCCTATTGACTATATTCTTTTCGATATATTTTGAAGACAAAAAGTCTTCTTTAATCACTTTTGTTACATGTTTTTTGCAACTTCTGATGACTTGCATATATTCATTTGCCGTGTATTCATAAAATTTTAAGTGAGTTTCGATCTTGGAGAAGTCAGTGTCATTAGGTAGAAATGTGTCTTGACTCGAGATATTTAAAAGTTATTGTTCTCAAAGCATGGTGAGAGTCTAATATAGCTTTGAGCATGAGTACTATTTTTATATTTCGGTTTTGACCGTCACAGCAGTCACTCCATAATACTAAGTCCTTCACATTTGGATCAAGTCTATTCCTAATAAAATTTATTAGACACGATCCAACTTCCTGAGCCCCTCGACCAGCTTCTCCTTCTATCCATACATAGTAATGCCCAGTGTCATTAGAGCCAGCGTGAATGTCACAGTTATAAAACCATAACTGTCTTTTGTAAAATACAATGCTTATTAGAATTCGGGGAAGTGGAAGTATCTTTTCTAGGTCAAATGTCAAGCATTCAAATTCTTTGTCAGTTTTTGCTTTTAACAAATCCTCATATGTTTTCTCATTTCTTCAGCTTTTTTTAAGTGACTTTCCTTGTCAAATTGAATTTTTTCTTTTTCTGAATTTGATACAATATTTTTCAATTTGATATTAAAAGTGTCACATCTGGTCAAGTTATAAAACCATAACTGTCTTTTGTAAAATACCGCGCCGGACTCGTGGTCACACCAGATTGTAACACCAGTGTGACAAACAGGAATTTTCATTCTTGTTAGTAACACTACTTAATTTTTACACCATTTATACGCAACTTAATAGTTCAGTAAAAATATATGGATTTATTATTATTGCAACATGTTAATTAATGCAGTCTCTTTATATTCACTATACAATGCTAGAATTCGGGGAAGTGGAAGTATCTTTTCTAGGTCAAATGTCAAGCATTCAAATTCTTTGTCAGTTTTTGCTTTTAACAAATCCTCATATGTTTTCTCATTTCTTCAGCTTTTTTTAAGGGACTTTCCTTGTCAAATTTAATTTTTTCTTTTTCTGAATTTGATACAATATTTTTCAATTTGATATTAAAAGTGTCACATCTGGTGTACGTAGTACATATAACTCAATGCATCTGGTACATGTATCTTTTTTTAGTGGTTTACATCGCAAATTAAAATGTTATAGAAAATTTGTTTCAATGTAACATATGAAACTGGAATCTTCGATTCACCAAAAACAGTTTTGAATTTGTCTAAATATAAGTCGTAAATTTTTTGTATGGTCATATCTGATTTTAAATACATGGCAGATGCACTTAATTCACGTCTACAATGCGATTCGTATTTAGGTAGGGATCTTATTATATCTTTAATTAAATCAATCTCTTCTTGAGGTGTCTTATTCCAGCCACCTTGTGTTAGTCCTCTTTTGTCTTTTATTGTGTCACCATTCCTATATTTTTTAAGACTTACATCGATTTTTAAGAGGTTATTTGGAAATTGTGTAAATATGTGGCCTTACAAAACTCAGTACCACAATTAATGGTGTATGTTCTTGAGTTGTTTTTGGGTCTTTTTCGTCCTGTTTTACTTTGATTGGCGGTGTATGATCTTATGTTGTTTTTTTCTTTTACACTACTTGTTATAAATAATAATTGGGCTTCATATGATCCTAACAAAATATATTTATAGAATTCTTCTTGTCTTTTCTCTCTTGAAATTAATTCACTACATTTTTTCCTGCAATTACAGGTATAATCTTGAAATATTTTAGATGATAATCTCGTATTTTTCTTATTTGAGTGGTATGGTGATTTCGAAGTGTGGTCTAGAAATTTTCTTTTTCTTCCCTTTTTTGGACGAACTTGTAAATTTTCGACTTCATGTTCTACATTATTAATTGAATTACATTTGGATTCCGTTATATTTACCATTGATATTTCCTTTGGCGAATTCACGTTATCTGTCTAAGATATTGTTATCAAAGATTATTTTCTGCTTAACTACGTCCAATCATAGATTTAAATTTGTTCTCATTAAGTGAAAGATGTACAAAGACTGGGAGCGATACATTCAAATGAAGTTCCAATCACCGAAAAAAAAAAGAGACAGTAGATGAAGTAGATATGAGACCATTATTTAGCCACATTGACCCGCTTAATCAATGTCACATAATATGTGTTTTCGTCTCAGATTAAGTATACTACCGTATATATTTATATATTATTATGCGGATGTCTATGGGTATCGGTAGTCATAGAAATGGCTCCGACTGCCCGTGTGCTCCCCTATATAATAAAAAAGGAGAGAGGAATGTAGCTCAGTTTTCTTGTATACAACCTTTTTACAAGTCCTTTGTGTTATGTTTAAAGATAACTTGTAAAGTGATCGACGGCATGTACCAAAAAATGAAAAAAGTTGTCCATGTATATTTCATCTATGGCTTTTGTAGTAATTCAGTAAAATATTTTTTGTCTCGCCTCTGTTCTGACATTGTGTATCTTGTACATTGTAAATCTATGGTTTTAATCATATTTTACTTTAAAATTTTAGGGAGTACTAGCTGGTGCCTGCGACTTCGAATTTTTATGGATTGTTTGGAGTGTGTCGAATTTCTGATTTCCCGTAGGAATGAGCGATTTTACCGCAGTGAAAAGTGCTTTTGATGTTGACAGGCTTAGTATCTATACACCACAAAAAGTTTCATTCGAATCCGTTCCACCGGACAAATAAACATAAAAGTAAAAAACATTGAAAAGTGTTCTAACACTATTTTAACATCGGCCCCAATTAGTTTTTCGTAAATATATTCAATGTACAGACACCCGAATTTTACTGTTTTATTATATGCTAAAAATGTTGTAAAAATTGCCATGCAATTTAATAAAATAAATAAAATGATATTTAAAACTTAAAACACATCAATGTTTTCCTCAAAATAACAAACACAAATCTTTGAAACTCTTGTTAAAATAATCACGTATTATTTTGAAGTTCTGTTTAAACAATGGAAACAAAAAATCTAATTGACCAAGCTAATTAGTTTTTAAACTAAAAATTAAAACAAGAACTTTATAAACTTAAAAAAAAGAACAAAATAATTTGTAACATTATACTCTTACGTTAAAATCAACTATAACTTGTAAATATCGTCTATTATTATGTACATCTTTATGCATTTGAAATGCAATTCGGAACACATAAGAGACCACAAAATCACAACTATAGTTATTCTCTTAATATAAACTTTGGTAAAACGTATCCTAAATTAAATATTAATCTAAATTATCAGCCTTTTGTAGTATTTAAGAATAATATTTTCATTAAGAAAATTAAAAATACCCTGTTTTTTGCTTGCGTAACATATAGTTTTTGTTTATAATGTTTCTTTGGTGTAATAATATGTATTTGCAGATTGATTCGTTTTCTGCTGGACATTGATTTAAATTCATTCTCTCGATATGAAGTCTTATATAGGAACTTGTGTCATCATGGTTTGTTTATAGGGATCGTACACCTGTCCCGGCGGCAAAGGTGGCTGTATGGGATAGTGTATTTTGAGTATTTTTATATCAGACCATTTAACCTTCTTTCTGTTTTCATTATTCATAAAGTTACTGCAAGCCAAAGGTTTTAAATCTACAAAACTATCATGGGCAAGTTCTCTATGTAAGGCGAGACTTTTTGCTGTTTTAATTAAAGTAATATATTGATCAGGTACATAAATGGGCGATGATTGTAAAGCTTGAGTTATATTTTTTTGGATAATGGAGTGAGCGGCATCGCCTTCATTTTGTGTGTGGCCTTTAAGTAAAAATTTATGCGTAACACTTTTTAATTTTCGTAATTTATTTGTGGAATATTGGTACATCGACACCATAAACTTATTTTTCTGGTGGCCGCAGCAATTATCACTATAAAATATCACATCAAATTCCTCAGTAGCTAGTATGTTATTTAATTTTTTTAAATAACAAAAATGCTGAGATACTGTTTAAGATATACCAACGCTGGAAATCGGCATGTTGTCGTTGTCTGATTGTAAGTCACTTGGTTGAGAATCAATAGTTTCAGATGCCCATCGCACAGTGTCTGGTGTAGACCAAGCCAGGTGGACAAAAATATTTATTCATGGTTTTGTAACTATATCTATAAATTAGTTATTTTTAAAGTATTATATTTTTTTTAAAGAAGATGCGTACGAATTGTGTATAAATATTTTATTTCATGTATACACGATTATATTACAGAAAAAAAAAGAATAATATTATCTTATTAACTTGACTTACATATTAAATACGAAAATTATAAATCTTACAATAGAGGTATCTATTTACATTAAAACTAATTCTCAATATCAGAATCATCAGACTCAGAATCCGATGAATCCGATAGAAGATTGTCTTCCTGAGTTTGTGGAGGTCTTGGTTGCAGTTGGAGTACAGGCATTACAAGCTGCCCTATTAGAACGAGTGCTGTCTTTATCACCTCTGTACTGTGAATAGGCAATTTATGAACAATAGCAGGCATGTAGTACTACGAGTAGAGACTTAGATAAAGTCTTCTTGTCTCGAGGCATAGCTTTTTGAATTCAACCAGATTTATCTCGAAGCCTGAAAACAATGTCCTCAACAATACATCAAAGTGTTTGATGATTGTAACATCCAATCCTGTGATCTGAGCACTCTGTTTGAGGTTCCCGAAAAAACGTCGAGATGTGTTTCCATCATTTGAGGAACCAAATCCTGGCTTTGGCTTTGTCCACAATTAATACCATTTCATGCTTGAATCGTTGTTTGCTTTCCTCTGAACGTTGGAATAGCCGTTTCTGTAGGTATTTTGACGACCACACGGAATAACTTTGCAACATCAAAACTTATAGGGTTACCGCTGAACTAAGGTATGAATCCAAAAGTTGGTAAATTATATTACTGAAAAAATCCATTACAATTTTATAATTTTAGTTCATTTTATTAAAAATTGTGATAAAATAAATTTATGATAGATATATATCAAATAAAATTTTGTCATCTTATATAAATTGTCATGCTCGTACCTTTCATGTGTACGAAACCCTCAGTAAGCGAATCTGGCAAGCAAACGATATAGTAGAAGGTAGTGCCCACTGTATGCATGCATGTAGCCGAATTGGGCCGGCACGACGGGGAGGTACCTCTCGCTTACACGACACAGCTGTGTTATCGCGTTTCGTGCGGTGTGTAAGTTACAAGTGGCCTACGTAAGTAGGAGGAGGTAGGGGGGACAACGTATCTTATAACCTCTATTCAGATGTCTATGGACGTCGGCAGTCATGAAAATGGCTCCGATTGCTCGTTTGTCCCCCTTATGCTCTAAAAAAAATTACCTGTTTTTAAAAATTAGCCTAATTTTTGCAAGGTTGTAAAATGCGGTACTCTCCTGCATTCAATAATGGCTAGTATGTGGTGTTTATACAAGAAAATAATTTGGTCGAATGTGAAATACTAACGTACTTGCGATTCCCTTGCTGCGACCAATAGGAGTTTGTTACTATCAGGCAAAGCGGCGTCGCAGCTAGTTTGCGTCACTAAAGGAGTTATATTATACTATTAAATATAACGGAATCAGTTCGGTCATTAAGGTAATAATAATAATGTATCTATTTAAACTTAGGCAATATAACAAAGTGACCATTACTAATATCCTATTCCTAAATTAACATCAGTCAAGTATCACAAGGCTTTAAGGTGAGAAGATTGCGGGGCTAATTTTACCTTTAAGTACATTTATGTACAGCTACACTACTTTTAAAACGCCAGCAAGATCTCAGATCTAGTAAGCTATCTATCACGTTTAACAACAATAATTATTCTACGGCTTTTTATAATTAGGTGTTTTTACCATACAAAAATAAATATGAATTTAATTTTTCGTCCGTGCGTTATAAGTGCATCGTTTACCTACGGAAGATAAGGTCAAATAAACCGTGACGCGAGCGGCCGGGCAACGCGAGGGATGTCGGGAGTCTACCAGCTGTCCACTAGCACGGGCCTGAGATTAGCGCATTGAACTAAACGAACTCTGCAATTTTATAATATTAACATAGACTATATATTTAAGGGTATATACATAGTTTAATTTCTTTTTTAGGAATCATCGTTGAAACACATTCCTCAATTATAATTAAAGACGATGAAGGAAATGACTTGCATTTGAAAATCCTTAAAAATCCTATTGATATAGGTGACATTGAATCTAATAGCGAAGAAAGTGATGAAGTTTATAAAGAAAAAACCGCAACAAAAAGAAGTATTACGCAAAAACAAAATATGGGAGATTTCGGAGCTAAAACAAGCAGTCCATTTGAAATTATGCTAAAAAAGCCATTACTACTTGACAACTTACAAGAGGGTACTGCAAATCGAAGCTCAATAAGTTATAGAAAGACTTGTAGAAATGTATATTCCATGAGGTCGTCTAAGAAAGTTCGTCATAACTCCATTAGTCTCTGGAAACAAAACGCTTTAACTATTTTAGAATTTTCCTCCGTTTATCCATTTATTCATGCTTTCAACAAATATAAATGTTTTGTATGTGCCAAAGAATTTTTAGATCCAACACGTCTGAGAGAACATTCTTTGCTATATCATCACTTTAAGGACTTTGAAAGAGAGTTAAATAATAAAGCGCGTGAAAAAAACATAAAAGTTGATGTAAATTCATTAAAATGTTACATTTGTATGGCATATTCTAAAGACTTACAGTCTTTAAAAAAACATTTAAAGGGCCACGGTAAAAACATTAGTACAGATATTCAAGATAACATTATACCATTTAAATTAGGAGTAAGTAAATTTGAGTGTCAAATTTGCCGTGAATCATTTCAGAAAATTAGATTGTTAATAATTCATATGAGCAAACATTTTAATAATTATAGCTGTGAGCGATGTGGGACGTCCTTCATATCCTTACATCTTTTAAAAAGACACTTAGAAACGCATAAAATTGGCAGCTATCCGTGCGAGAGGTGTGAGAAAGTTTTCAACAATTCGGCAAAGAGAACTTTACATTTTAGGAGCGTGCATCTTAAACATTTTTTAAGAATCTGCCCTATTTGTCCCGAAAGATTCAAATCTAACTATCAAAGAACAAAACATTTGCGTATGGTTCATAATCATAGTACAGAATTATATAAATGTGAGACGTGTGGACGCGAATATGACTTGAAATATCAGTTACTTGTTCATATACGATCAGTGCATATGCAAGAAAGAAACCATGAATGTAATGTTTGTCAAGCAAGATTTTTTTCCAAATATTGTTTATCAAGGCACATGCTAGTTCACAGTGGCGAAAAAAACTTTAAATGCGACGTGTGTGGTAAATGTTACACTCGCCAAAAGAATTTAAAGGATCATTTTAAAACGCATGACAATTCGATTAAATGTCGTTTGTGTGAGAGCCATTGTATTGATGAAACAGCCTTAGCAGAACATATGAATTCTCATCGTGCATTCTAAGTATTAAGTTTAAAATAAAACCATATCGACTTTATTAATAGTTAAAATAAAAATATAATTACATTCTAAGCAAGCAGGTTGGTTGGTTTTTTGCTACTGTAGTGATTGCACAAGTATGTAGTTATCTGCTACTCAATGGAGTTTAAATAGTAAAATTTTCTTTTCAGTTATATCGAGCTCTCAACGATCAACACCCAGAACAAGCATATGGCAAATGACGATATATGAGCGGCTTAATGCTGCTACATTTTTTGAATTCACCACAGTGAAGCCCTTTTTTTACCAACAAGCAAATTTTAAATGTTTTTACTGTAATGAAATTTTCCCCGAAATACAATCAGTATTGCAACACACCGAATTCCATTCAATACCTGATAGATCTAATCTTCTTAAACAATATTTGAGAAAAGGAAAGCGCGTCATAAAAGTTGATATTTCTTGCCTAAAATGTAGGATTTGTGAACAGAAATATAACGACTTGGAAGAAATAAGGAAACATTTAATAACTGGACATAGAAAAGAATTCAATTCTGCTGGAAATGGGCTAATGGCATATAATTTAACTATTTTCAACGGACTTCTTTCTTGTCATAAATGTGGAAAGACTTTCAATTCATTCTTTCTTCTAAACCGTCATATGAATGCACATTTTAGCGTCGTATGTGAAACATGTGGACTAGGTTTTATATCGCATCAGCGTCTGATAAACCATAGGATAGTTCATCAAAATGGAGTTCATAAATGTGATAAATGTCAGGAGGTTTTTCCAACCAAACTAAAATTAAGATATCACATATTTA
The DNA here is from genome assembly GCA_001625245.1 of Calycopis cecrops. Taxonomy (NCBI): domain Eukaryota; kingdom Metazoa; phylum Arthropoda; class Insecta; order Lepidoptera; family Lycaenidae; genus Calycopis; species Calycopis cecrops. The sequence continues at coordinate 298,092 of LUGF01020870.1, forward strand.
AGAAACACGATGTAACAAACGCGAAGAGAACTAAGCCATTAAAATGTCCGCATTGTTTGGAAAGGTTTGCGGAACATTATCGAAAGATGTCTCACCTGAAAGAAGCCCATGGTATAGTATTTACTTTTGAGTGCCAGGCTTGCAAAGCAGTATTTCCAACTCGCCGGGCTCTCACGGAACATACAACTAAACAACACACACAAAAGATACAGTGTAAAATTTGCGGGAAGTGTTTTGGGACAAAGTCACTATTAAAGATGCATATGCGTGGCCACACTGGTGAGAGAAATTTTTGTTGTAATATATGCCATAAAGCATATATGCACGAGCGGACGCTGAGACAACATATGAGAGTCCACGGACCTGTTTGGAAGTTTATGTGTTCTGAGTGTGGAAATGGTTTTCACAATCGAAATGACTTTAATCGTCATATGAAACAGTGGCACCCACAATGGCAGTTTAAGGCTATCGTTAAAAATTTTGGAACTGAAATTATTAATTAAGGCGATTTAGATGTGTTCAACGTGGAGGAAACTTTGTTTTCTGTTTACTATGTAAAGATTATTTAAATGTTGAAATACTTTCGGTGAAAAATTTGCTAAAATTTGCTGGCGAATCTACAAGATTATTTATAGCTAAGATGTGTGAGAAATTTAGCTTTCTATTAGTAAAAGAATAGTTATCTATTATTTTACCCTTGGAGTAATAATAAGTATGGAGGAAGAGCAATTAATTGAATTAAGTGTCTATATTGGCACTCTTTTTTCTTATGCACTTTCATATTAGCCAGAAAGAGCCACATATAATTGATATGTACGTCAAACAGCGATGTAACTGGTTTTTACATCTGTCTACTAGTGATGTGAAATATAATATGTGACACTGTCGATAATTAATTTATTATAGTATATTGGATGTATCAGTCATCCGCAGTTCTCTCCAGACTTCTATTCATTCCAGAATTTGCATAACCTCTTCGCAGCGAAATAACAGATACTTCAGAGGCACTACTAAAAAGGCCTATGAAATAATACTCCTATTTATTTATGTAATTATATATAAAAGGAATAGGAATATTATAATTCCGACGTCCGTATGTCAGTCATTTTTCTCCGAAGCTATTGGGCCTTCGTATTTGAAACTGTAGGTTGATGTATTCTGTGAACCGCTATTATTATTTTTTATCCAATCTGTATGTAAGGGGTGTCTATGAATAGGTGTTTAAAAATTACATTAAGGCTACTAAAACCACTTTTCGTCAAAATCAAAGGCCCCCCCCCAAATTGATTTGAGCGAGATATCATTATTAGTTTTTAAGAAATAATACACTTCCTATGAAAAGCAAATACAACTTTGTCGTTCATATACAAATTATGAAAAACCAAGTTATTTTATTTTCTGATAAAAATGATAATAATGGGCTTTTATGTAATTATGTTCGTACTGTACGTACTCTCTGACTCAGTATGAGGTGCTTAAGGCATAAATAAAAGACGTTATGACTACTAACTTGGACGCTCTTAGCCGGATTGTAATAACAGTCCGGAGTTAGGAAGTTGGCAGGGTTAACACCCCCGTGCCTTGTAGAGCATGTTAAGCCGTCGGTCGTGCGCCTGTTTTATTTCCAGTTGTGTCGGTCATTACATTTTTAGAATATTTATTTAATCACAGTATATTTCTAGATGAGACACAAAATCAACCACATTACAATTTAACAATGTAACTGTTTATGTATCACAAGAAATTGTAATTTGACTAATCAGCTGATTAATTTTACTGTCCTCGAAATAGTACAGTTTTATTTAAAAAATTACGTATTCTTTCCTCTGGTTGAACCAAAAGCTTTGTAATGTAATGAATTCTTATGAATAAATATTTCTCGGATATTCCTTTTATTAATAAATTTGTGTGGTTATCTAAATTCCACTGTTCCATGCTGTGGTCAAGAAGATCTTTGAAAAGATCTGCGCTGTTTTCCAGGGTTGAAGTTATCATTTTTAATATATTTTGAGGTAGTCCTACTTGTTGAGATCCATATAAATTTGTATACAGTTTCAGCATTTTTTCTGAATATTTACATACCTGAATTACATCTGGAGATGCATACAACAACCCACCTCTATTTTTTATTTCCGTGAGCTTATTCCGCGTATTATTTGCATCATGCAATTCTAAACTATTCAAACATGTGTTGCAATATAACGTTTATTTTTATTTTTCTTACAACAACCTGCCATATAGCCTATTATTGATTCCGAAAATGCGTCCGGGCTCTCTATGCGCTGGTCCTTCATGATAGTATCATTCCGGACATATCGTGGCGCACCGACGATCCTCCGTATGACTCTGTTCTGGGTTTGTCTAATCCGGTGTTTCTTTGTCACGGATAACATATGATGCCAGGCTGGGGCCGCATATGTTAACCGTGACCTTACGTAAATGTTGTACAGGTAAATCCTTACCTTCAAATCTATAGCCGGGGAGTTGAGGATGGGCATCATTCTGGCGGCGGCACAGCGGGCTCCGCCGATAGCGATGGGAGAACACTATCGCCTGCGTCTTATGCGAGTTAATATATGCGTAATACGCATATATTACGCGACGCCTGGGGCGTCAGCGGTTCAGCCAGTCCGGTAGTAAATCGAGCGTCCTTTGCAACTTCGTGGCGGCGTGTTTAAGAGTTAAAGACGTCGCGAAGTCTGCAGTATCGTCCGCGTAGAGAGCTGCGGTGACCCCGGGTGTGGTCGGGATATCGCCGGCGTAAATGTTGTAGAGCGCCGGCGATAAGCAACTCCCTTGGGGAACACCGGCGCGGATAGGTTTTATCTCGGACAGGCAACCGTCCACTCTCACACGGAATTTCGAAGGAAGGGAAAGGAAGCGATTATTCGTATGAGTGGCCTGGGCACATTACTCTTGATGAGTTTGTACACCAGGCCATCATGCCAGACAGAATCGAATGCGCGACTCATGTCGAGAAATACGGCTGCCGCCGCTTCTTTTTTGTTCCTCGCCGAAGCAAGCAGATGCTTGACCTGGACCAGATG
>LUGF01020870.1:305077-315823 GCA_001625245.1 Calycopis cecrops
GAATTAGTTGGGTACAAATTTATTGATGAATTCAGTAGATGAAGACATACTTCAACTCCTGACAATATATAAGAATGGATGTTTATCAATTATTTATTTTATTATTATTTTGTCATTGTATTGTAAACACAAGCTATCGCTAATGACTTTTTGATGCATTAACCTAATGATTAAAAACAAGCTATATTCAATAATATGGTTATTTTGTAGAACGGTTAATGTAGTATCAATAACATTAGCTTGTTTTTATACATAAGAGGTAAGTTATCCGATATCGACATTGTTATGGTACAAGATTGTTGATATCCATCACTTTAAACCAATTTCTGCAATATTTTAGTAAATGGATACAAAAGATGGTGACTATTTAAGTTTATATAGTTACTTGTTGCCCATAGTATATTTATCACAGAATATGTTCTTCACCGACACTTAAATTCATAAAAAAAATGTAAGAAACACCTGTGAAATGTTAATGCTTGCTCATCCTTGAATTTCTTAGAACTATGACTTTTACAACCGAAAACTACACACGCCATGGGTTCTTATTTAATAACACTGCGCGTAGAACGTAAATTTTCGTTATTACGAGAAAAGATTAATGAGTTTAACAAACTGAAACTCCGAAACTGTTAGTCACCAAACAGGTCACTCACGATTGAAAATATATGAAAATATGGCTTCAACATAATTTGACGTTTTAAAGACACATTCAATTATGTATATCTATCTCTTTCTAATACATGCAAAATTGCCATTAGGCTGATAAGCGCAACGAGTGTTGCCAAAGTTCAACTTATTACTACTCCTCCATAGTATTATTCCTCCAAGATTTAACCAATATAAAGCTACATTATCAGGAAGTAACAGGATATATTTCAGGTATTTCAAGAAGTAGGCATAGGTTGGCAAGTAGGCACTAAAACGATGAATTACGATGGGTTTGTCACATGTGCAAGGTGTATGCCACATTCTGTATAAGTAACTGTACGTATACAAGTGTGGCGTAAATAATAGTTAAAACTCGGCAGGTGACTGCCGATAAATCGAATATTTATTAATTTTTAGGAAAAATCCACCCTTGATCACTCTTTTTCATGCCATTACCACAAAAGAGGGTTTTTTTTAATTATTCTTTTTTTTAAGTAAGCTGGCGAGAGAGTTACAAAAATCACACATCGGGCGAGGCCAATGAAAGTTGCCATTCAAATTCAAATTCTATTAAGTGAAACTTTTTTGTATTTAAAAAATAAATATCATATTATGACATGCTATGTCATTGTATAAACGGTTTTTGTGTATTAAATCAATAATTTAGTTTTACTTAATTTGTGTGGTGTAAATCACACTTTTTTTAAATTTATTGTTTTAAAGTTGTAGTTTAGTGTCATATAGTACTTAACTCAGTCAGTCAGAAAACTTAATTATATTCGTAGTTATTTATTTTTAGTCCTTAAAAGTTTATGGAGAGTAGGATTTACGCATTTAGATAACTAAATAATAAGAAAATAAATAAAACCACGGGTTCGACCAATTAATTGGTTCAACTATGAATGTGTATACCAAAACCTCTTTCCCAATTCTCCCTACCTAATCAAAAGTTTCAAAGCTTGAGATTTATAAAGTGCACAGAATTTTATCATCCCCAAAATCAATAAATTTGATAGGGTATTTCCGTTCCAGTTGAACGATAATTATCACTTACCTTTAAATATGTGGCATAACCCTCGTCGGCCGCATTTATTATAATGAAATTTTATTGCATTTGTCACATCAGTGCTGGGGCACAGCATGAATTTATTTGTATTTGAATCAACACTGACGTGTCATAAAACTCTACCGAATCTAGGTATGAAAAAAAGTGTCCTTGTAAAAATCCTGGTTCTCGGATATGTAGAACGAATGGAATGTGAAAGTTAATTAAACAGATATACGAGTGCAAAAATAGAAGGATAGACTCTAGCGACCTATAGTTAAATTGTCTAAAGGTAGCGTCCAGGTTCATAGGGACCGCTTGAGTTTGTGTGAAGAGAGTTATGATTGAGGAAGCAAGACAAATGTACTCTCTTGTACTGTACTCTCCCCCTACCCCAATAAAGAACTGGCGTCAAGATATATTGTTATGAAAGTTGTAATATTAATGGTAGATTAATTTAATTTTATGCTTTAAAAAATGATTCATTTATCTCTGTTGATTCCTACCATTAATTATAAAATTGAAATAATACAAAAACTATTAATGGAACAAAAGTTATTTGTATTTTTAGCAACATCCATGCATTATCAAGTACATACTTGATAACGCCTGGATATGTCTGGATGATCCTGGGAGTTGACATTATCTGAGCGAGAAAACGCTGCTCTTATTGTAGAAAATACGACGGCTCAACCTTTTATTTATTGTAGAAATTTCATTAAATGCTTTTTCTGTTCCAATCGATTTTCTGAAATAAGTTCCTTATTAAAACTTAGTACGGCTCATGAAATGCCCAGTAAGTGTATCTTATTAAAAGAATTTCTACCAAAAGGAAAAAAAGACTAAAAACTTTGCAATCAAGTTTTAAGTAATATCGATGAAGTCGGAAGTCATTTAGTTGCTACGCTCAAATATTTTTTCACAGAATCAGGAAACGGCGTTGCTACGTACAATTTGAGCATAAAGGATGGGCAACTTTCTTGTCATGTATGTTATACATTATTTCAAAGCTTTAAATTATTGAATCGACATATGAATGTGCTATTTTGCAAACCTTCCTTCTTCCAGCAACCTGTCCCATCACGGTGTGATGAAAAAGATTGTGTCGAAAAATGTGGCCAAGAGAATAAAGTACAAAAATTACTTAGAAAAGGGAGCGTATTATACACAGAGAGAGCTCAGCTCAGCTGACAATATTTTGCGAAAGTGATGTTGCAAAAACAAAACTAGAGACAGCCGAGAGAAATAGAAAGAGGGCTGACCCATCGTGACGTGTACGTGAAAGACTCACCTTGAAACTTGCTCAAGGTTCCGGTCAGGCTGCTGACTATCAGGACCTTAATAAAGCCTTAGGCCAGTGCTATGTAGAGTGGAGGCCTACATGCTGATATTGATATATTTGCTAAGGCAAGTCGAAATAAGGGACAACGGTTTACGAAGACTCTCTATGATGTCTCTGTTGAAGATTTGTGTTGAATAATGTACGCGTTTAATGAATAATTATTTCCTTTTTTAAGTTATTAAACACGGTTTGTATCTAAAATTATATACGTGAAAAATATAATAACTAAAAATCATCTTCGTACGTACGTACGATGATAATTTTTCGTGTTTATTTAGTGCAGTCACACGTACATTGTAATTTGTACATCCTATACATCCGTACCTACCTATACTACAGTTATCCGACTGAAGGGTTTCTCATACAGGACTTTACATGAGACACTGCTCTGATAACAATAGACCCATCATTTACGAGCCGACGTGCTCTCAGTCAGGAAGATGGCGGAACAATTTTTACTACACCCTACAATTCGGACTAGACGGGACTTTCTATTACGCTTACAACTTTTAACATTTTACTTATAGACACTAGCATCTACCTCAAGCTCCCAATAATTGGAATATTAAATAGGACTTAAATTGAATGGATTTGTGGTAATGTACATTTTTTAATAAAATATGTTGATTCAAAAACCCTTCACCACAATTTTCACAAACAACTTTGCTTACATGACAGTTCATGTTTGAAGACAAACTGGACAACGTTGCAAACTGTTTCTCACAAATGTGACATCTTAAAAATCCATCTTATTTATTTAATTTATATTCAGTCATACCATTGCTAGCGAAGTTCAAATATATTTTATGTTTCAAATTTAAATGTATACGAATCTAAATTTGAATACTCTTTGTTACATATTCGACATTTTAAATATGATATATCGACATGCAAAGTTTGTCTCCCTTTTGGTATATACTTTTCTACAATAGTAACATTACAGACATGTTTACTGGTATGGTCTCGTAAAACTGGTATGTCAGAAAAATGTTCAAGGCAGAAGAAACATTTAAACCATGAACCCATGTAAATACAGGCCTAACTGTAGTGTACTGTATTAACGTTGCCGCGTTATTTCTCTCCTGTACTGTTGCCAGATACTCGAGTAAAGTTTTGATTTTATTCCTGCAAAGAAATCCTTCTTTTAGAAAATGTCCATATTGCAGTGAAACTTTCAAAGAACATTATTCAAAAACTCTACATTTGAAAAATGAACATGGTATAACTAACATTCCCTTGCCATTTGTGTGAAAAACATTTTTTTTCTCGTCGTTCACTTACAGATCACACTACTAAAACTTATAGTAAAAGGTACAAATGTATAGTATGTAGTAAATGCTTTAGTATTAAATAAAAATTAAATCAACACATGAGAGGACATACGGGAGAAATAAATTTTATATGTCCTGTATGCAAAAATGGGTACATGAATAAAATGACACTAAAAAAACATATAAAAAACCACAATGTGCTGTTTAAATTCTGGTGGCTTAAATGCGGAGCTGGTTTTAATACTAAAAGTGAATATACCAAACGTAAACAATTATTGCATTAAGAATTAATAATACAATTTAAAGTAATAAATCAAGAATTTTCAAACTCTTACATAAAAGTGTTACTTACCTTTATAAAATAATACGATTAAATGTTATATTTATCGTAATGGTAACTTGTTCATTTCAAGATTTATCACATTGTAAAATGTTTAAATTTTTGATATATGTAAAAATAATATCATAGGTTATAAAATTAAATATAATTATAATAGTCTGTTGTTATTTATTTTTATAAATAATGTATAGAATTATAGACATTTTTTGAAAAAAATATCTAATAATAACTTAATACTGATACGAAGAAGATTCAGTTTAAAATTATTTGAAATAAAAAAGTAACGTGTAAATAACATTGTAAAAATGAGTAATAATATTAATCTTTGATCTATAGTAAAAATTGCGGATAATAAGTTGCAAAAATGTCATAATCACAACAATAGCTTTTTAATTGAAAATATGTAAAATAATGAGATAATATTTATATTTAAAAATATTTTTAGGAAGGAAAGTAAATATTTTAATAATAATGCACCTTCATCGACATGTACATCTAAAATTAGATCATAATCGTAATACCGTCAAAGTACTAACTCCCATTAGTTTGTACTTTGAGGGTATTACGATTATGATCTAATTCAAGTCAACGATTAAAGTCATAAACATGATTACAAAAAAAATCCTTCTTTTATACTCTGAAAAACTTCAACGCAATTACGTAATTTATTTCCTATTTCTAGATTTGGCCATAGAAAATGACTGGATGAAAGTAGTTGAACGACGAGGCAAAGGTCCTATTCTGCGCGAAAATTCTCTAAAACTCCTTGCAAATGCTACAATATTTGTGTTCCAATGGAATAAGAGTAGATTTACTTGCTTCTGTTGCAAGAAACCCTTTTCGGATATAAAATTATTAAGGGAACACTCATTTAAAGAGCACAATTTAAAAGAAATTGAAAAAATAATAATATTACAACAGAACAAATTATTAAAAGTAGAAATGTCGTTCACAAATTGCAATAAATGTAACAAAGAATTGAACAATTTGACGGAATTAAGACAACATTTAAACAAAGAACATCAAATAAAATTTAACATTGAGGGAGACCTATTAGTGCCTTTTAAAATACAAACTGACGGACTACGTTGTCAAATTTGTTCAGAAAGTTTTAATGTTTTTAGACATCTAAATATACATGTGAATAAGCACTATCAAAATTTTGTTTGCCATATTTGTGGTTCAGGATTTTCGAACTTGGTCTTTTTGAATCTGCACAAATCACGTACTCATCGTACATTTCACTGCCAAGAATGCAATATTGTATTTAAAAAGAGAATAGAAAAAAGACACCATGATGCCACAACTCATAATGCCAAACATGAGAGAAAACTAAGATTTCCTTGTCCATATTGCGAAGAAAGATTTTTTCAAGAAAATTTTAGAATACTGCATTTAGTAGAGATACATGGTATTCAAAAACCTGAACATAAATGTTCATATTGCTTAAAAATATTCATTACAAAAAGCCTTTGTAATAATCATATTAAAACAGTACACATGAAAGAAAGGAAACATGAGTGTGATACTTGTCATAGTGTGTTTTATACAAAGTCTGACGTCGTAAGACATAAAGTTACTCATACTGGTGAGAAGAAGTTTAACTGTACAATTTGTAATAATGGTTTTGCAACAAAAGACTCACTACGTCGACATATGAAAAGGACGCATAACAGGCATACTAAAGCATTCAATAAATAAATCTATATTTCCATATATCATTGTGGTTTTATTTCATTTAAATTTCCCTAATATCGATAATAATTATAATTGTAACTATCTTGTGTGTTCGTCGCCATTTGAAGATGCTCGCTGTTGTGAAAAATCGAAGGTTCGGATCGAAAATTTCACCATTGATTGTTTAATGGGTAATATCCATAGATCATCATCATAACTCATAGGTCAATATCTGTCTATAAAATCAGATTCTATTCTAGGAATCACTTATTCAAACATGATTCCAATCGTGTATATAATCAAAGATTCCAATATTAAAAGTAATTTAAATATTTTAGTAACGAAAGCAAGTATATTGAAGGTCAGATAATATTAATAAAATCAGATCAGATCAACTGATCCTCATTTATGTCATTGGTTTAGTTTTTGTTCGGATTCGCAGATTTAATATATCAACACGAACAAGAAGAATGCTATTCTTACAATAATGCATCTGTCTTGTTTTGGTTGTTGCTTAAGTTGGTACTGATTTTTTTTCGACCATCATGTCTACAACCACTCATGAAGCATCATCAGCAGCAGCAGCAGCCTGAAGACTGCTACTACATAAGGCTCCCTAGAGAGGTATAATTAAATAATACTAGATATTAACTCCTTTTTATAATTTTTCTTAGGCATTTTTAAAACTAATAACCTTTTTTACCGATGACGCCGTATGTAAAACGTGGAATCATACAAACTGCCTATGAAAGATACACCCTATGTTCTTAATATATAAACCTAAATATCCGTTTTTTACCTTTCAGGCGTAAAACGGTTCTATTTAGGTGGCCGAGCCTACGCTTGAACCACCTTTGAGACGTGTTTACTATCTGCCGGCGCTGCCCGACGAGTTTTAATTTAAGAGGGCTCAATAGTGGTAAGAGTACTGTGACCTTTGGTAAAGGAATAAGGCATAAAGTTTTACCATAATTTTTATTGTATAAGAAAATCAGGTACATGTTTATTATAAGGTCTTCATCAAAGGAATGTAATAATTAAGATATCATCATAAACTCAATATAAACTTCTTATAAAACCATCATAATTGGATAACAAAAATAACAAATTACGTTTACTTAATTATATCACTGGTGCAAAGTTTGCACTTAGAATATTTGAATTACAACTGGGGTTTGCTTTGATTTCTTTAAAATAGTGACGAAAGAATGTGTTTCTGCAGCGCCAATTTCCTTTTTTTAAAATTTCGCCAATTTTGCCCTGATTGCTCATCCAGTTGATAGTATCAACTACTGATCTAAAGCTCCTTGCCGTTCCAGATATGCCTGTCTCTTTAAATAAGAATCTTATCCAATCCGCTATCACCGTTCGCGACGCGTCTTTGACGACACCTCTTGTGGTAATGAATGAGCTTTCCTTGCAAGCCGCGTTACGTCGTATTTTTGAAGTTTGGTTTTCCTCTGGAGATCCTGTATACATTTCTGCAACCGTTGGATTTTTGTTATCGATAAACCCTTCGAGTTTCTCCTTGTGTTCCAGATGACGCCTATATAATCTATGGTGGTCGAAGCCCTGCTTGATGAATTCGCTTGATTGATCTGCCATCCCAGGGTTTTAAATACTTTATTATATTTTAAATGTCATTTGCTGCTCTAGAACCGCCGGATTTTGGTGCATGAACAGAAAATCGTCTAAATAAAATACTACCCGAAATCCTTTCTGACGAAGTTGTTGTGCTACCCAGTTCGTTATTTTTTGCAAAGGCTGAAGGTGCCCTTGCCAACCCGAAAGGTAGACACGTCATCTCGTATATTTTCCCTTGGTAAGAAAGAGGAGTATCGACGATGATTCCGGCTGATGGGCACGTTGAAACATGCCTGAAAAATGTCGATTTTCATCATATAGTACAATTCTCTTAGATTTAATGGGACCTGTTGGTGACTTATTCAACGAAACTTTGGGGTCAGGACGAATTCGTTAAGTCGTTTTAAATTGAATATCGGACGATTCTCCCCGTTCGTCTTTTTCCTTAAAACATCTGTGATAGGAAACCCGATTGATGTGTGCTCGTTTGTAAAGCACGAGATCGTAGTATTTTCCTTATCTCTGTTGACATTTCTATAGATGCCTTTGTTTGATATCTTTGAGCAGTTTTTGGAGAAAAAAATATGATTGGGGGAATGCTCTTGAATGGAATTCTGTAACCATTCAATATTTTTAAAAGATTAGCTGGTGCTTCTTGCCATCGAGTTGCAACATTGGCTAAGCACCCCGCAGCGAAGAAGTCATTTTCGACCACTTCCGTCCTTTCTTCCCTGCTGCGTCTTTGGCATGGGTGGTTTTCCCTGGTACCCTTTTCCGTCGCTTCCTTTATTATAAGGAGGGTTTCTTTCGGTAGTGTGTCGCGAGTCGCGAAGCGGTGGTTATTGATTTGAGCATTTTTTGTTTTCATCCCTTGAGGCACCGTCTTCCAGTTCGTGTATGGCTTTTTCTTAATAGGAAATAATTTGTGGACTCCTCACAGCTCTTTTACAACTTCTGAGAGAGATTTGTCATCGAAAAGGTGTGTTCCTGATGGCGGTATATCGTGAAGAATATTTCTGAATGTTTTATTTGGAGGTTTGTAGTCTTCCTTTTTTGTTTTATTACATCTGCACGCCGACCACATACGTATTGTTGTAGACCGTCAGAGTTTTTTCTAAAAGTAATTTGCAGCTACAAAATCTCGACCCACAATGTTTTTAATGTCTGCGGGAAGGCTTTCTAAAAGGTTTTGAAATATCATTCTTTGTTGTATAAGTCCATTTCTTATAGCTCCTAAAGTTAAGTCGGATTTCTCTAAAACTTCTATTGATTTCCAATTTGGAGTTACTTCTGCCAAAATATTGTTTGTCTAAAGGGAAGTTAACACCGGCGTTGCTTGAAACTGTTTCTGACTGTCGGAGTATGTCACATTACACCAACTACTCTCACCCAACCTCTGACAGGTCAAACCATGCTTTATGGCCATGGGTTCCGCCCGTGCTATCTTAGGTTCTTGTTCCGTGGTGGTTGTTGTAAAATCGAAAGCCGTTGCGTTTCTATGTTTCCCTTCTTCTGCCAAACTAACAAGTTCTTCCTGTGCGTCGGCAATCTTTTTCCGTAGGTCTGCTTCCCTGATTGTTTTGGTGGACCGTTGGGAGGAGTTTCCATTCACTTCGATCAGATCGTCTTTCTCTTCCTTGGACTAAGTACTATCCGGAAGTGAGTCTTGCGACTCATTTAGGTCTTTTTTCATGTTTTCATTCTGCTGACTGCATACAGAGCATTTCGTTAAATAATAACATCTGTTGTTTTAATACAGAAGCGAGTAAATGTTCGCTACTCCCCTGTGTTGGTGCAACTCTGGTATCTGAATGCATGGGGCTCGAGGTGATATTAGTACATGATCGTTTTCCTTCATTATACCCTTCAATAGAATGCTCGATTGATCTCTTCGTTGCTGTAGACAGCACCCCTGATGCGGGGCTGAAGCGCTCTAATTCTTGCGAGGCTTCCCGCCTTTTTGCGAGGTTCGGTTTTAGTTCTCTTACTGAGTTCATAAAGACATGGTGAATGTATTTTCTCCATTATACTGTGTGTATGGTAGAGAAGAGCTCTTCCTAGTGGCAATTTCATGAGTGTTGCTCTTATTGCCCTGTATGTGCGTTCCGACAGCGAAGTTGAAGATGGTTTTAAAGCGCGAGCTAGATCTACCGTGGGGATGGCAAATCTTAGTCTTTCTTCAATTCCCGATGGAACTTGGCTGCTCCCAAATAAATCTTTTAAGGTATAATTGTGTACCTTCCAATCCCTTCAGTTAGATGGGAAGTTTTGGTCTAACCATGTGATAATTGATGCAAAATTCTTTTGATTTTCCCCGCAAGGAATCGTTGCAAGGGCTCCCATCGAGCTTAGTTCTGCCATGGCTCTGGAAGTAAATATATCCCTTGTTAAAGCAACCATATCAATTATCGTAGGGCTAGTGCTACTTTCTTGTGTGAAAACGGTCGCCACATTAAAATACACACGTTGGCACGACAGTCGTCGTTTCAATCGGGACGCTTTTTCGATTAGTGTGACAGTCGTCTTAAATGAGAGTACTTTGAAATTACGTGTCGCCCCGGATTGAAATGACAGTCGTCTCGACCGAAGCGTTGTCGTCTTGATCAATGCGACGTTGACGTCTTGATTGAGGCCTCATGTCGTACCGCTTGCAGCTTAACACGTTAAACGCCATGTAGGGCACCGTTGACCTCAGCCCGCCTTCATCTAGGCGCCTCGTTGGCTACCGGTGACCTGGGAGTAGACCTGTTTTTGAAGTGAATTTGTGAGCCGTGGGTAGCGTTTACTATGAATTTGGCGTAACGGAATGACCGGTATGGCGCTTTAGAACATTTCG
>LUGF01020870.1:329435-340892 GCA_001625245.1 Calycopis cecrops
ATCATTTTACCAATGCCTTGACCCATTTATCTATCATTGTTGTACAGGCTATCCATTAAATTGTTATAATTGTCAGCTCTGAGCTGTTTTTGATTCAATCGAAGAAACAATATTCTTTGAGATTGAATCCTTACATAGGCCTAGACACAATATTCATGAAAAAGTTTTTCGGCGTAAAATAATGAGCTAAAACTTTCATGAACAGCAAGTCTATACTGATAAAATTGTAATATTCTATGACGGCTTCGAGCAGTTCGATTCTCTTCTCTGTGTTGAAGATTTTCATGGCATCCGAGTTCTCCATTAGGAAAAAGTAAAGAAAAGGCTAAAGGGTCAATATTGGGACTGGTTGATTTGAGTGTTTTTATTTTATGATATAGGAGGGCAAACGAGCAGCGAGTCATTTTCATGACTACCGACGCCCACAAACATCCGCATAGGGGCTATACAGATGCGCTGCCCTCCTTTCTTCTCCCACCTTCATGGGCCACCGGCTACTTACACACCGCACGAAACGCGATAGCACAGCTGTCACTTTACGCCAGTCTCGTGTAAGCGAGAGGTACCTCCCCGGTCGTGCCGGCCCAATTCGACTGCATGCAAGCATGCAGTGTGGCACTACCTCTTACCGAGTGTAGTTAAATGTTGAGAATATTCGTGTACAGAGAAGTCTATATTTAATGGAGATTCGCCGTTTTCTCCTACAAAGATGATCCCTACCTCATTATGTGATGGAGTGTTATACCGACGCAAATCAAGAGATTTATCTTTATAAAACTGCATTGATACCAAATATTTGGGTCGATTTTCTGAGGCTGCTTTTAATTGGCTTCGGAGTCTTAGGACCAAGGTGCTAAAACGACCATATCAATAAAAAGACCATATTACTAAAATGACCATATTACTAAATTGACTACTTAAATGGTTATAATAAAAACTTATTACATATTTAAGTATTATATTATCTGACTGGTCACTCACTCTTTAAAGCGTTTGCAATTGCTTGTTGTCAATATGACATTATCAAATCAATTATAAATTTAATTGTTAAGACGATATATTATCAAGAATTATCGAAATTTATTGAAAAATGTTTTCTATAATAAATAATCAAAAAGGAAGGGAAACAGTCATAAATGGAGGCTATTTCCTCTTCAACTAAAATTGCAGCTACCCTTTTGTATATTTTGACAAAAGTATTGGATTCATTGAGAATTGTTTGTAAGGACCTCATTATATTGCTTCTACATATGTTATTTCTAGAATCAGATAATCGTTCATTTAATGCTGCTTCATCTTCAATTATGAACAATTGATTGTACTGTGGTTTATGACCGTGCAACGAAAACAAAGATCCAGTTCTTATATAAATTTGCCCTTGTACCCTATAAGTGAAAAATCCTGGAGGGAGTGTGCTGAAGTTTGAATTTATGGATGCCATTGCAAATATTGAATTACACGAGGTGTGGCTATTAAAAAACGAGACTGTCGTTAAAAGTTTTATTCTCATTTTATACATAATTATTTATTATCGCCTTCAATATACACCCCTTCTCTACCCCTGCAACGCTCCATGCGAATTTTCCATTGTTGGAAACAGTGCTGAAAGTTATCTTTTGTCAACTCCTTCAGTACTCTTGCCGCTTTCTCTTTAACAGCTTCCACGGACTCAAATCTTGTTTCTTTTAATGCAGATTTCACCCTAGGGAACACATAGAAGTCACATTGTGCCAGGTCTGGCGAGTAAGGTGGATGCTCTAACACTGGGATGCTGTGTTTGGCCAGGAATCTCTTGACAGATAACGCGGAATGAGCTGGCGCATTGTTTTGGTGGAAAATCCATGATTTTTCCTTCCACATTTCGGGTCGTTTTTTTCTTATTCTTTCTCGCAGTTTGCCAAGTACCTCAAGGTAGTAATGTTGATTGATTGTTTGACCTTCAGGAACCCAGTGAAGGTACACAATCCCATGAATATCGAAAAAAACAATCATCATTGCTTTAAATTTTGACTTGCTTATTCTTGCTTTTTTTGCTCTTGGTGAATTTGGAGTCTTCCAATGCATGGATTGGCGCTTTGTTTCCGGATCATACGTAAAAATCAGGATTCATCACATGTGAACCCTTCCCAATAAATTTGGGCCATTTTTAATGGCATCCAGAATGTAAGTACAAAGATTTTTGCGAGTTGCTTGTTGTTCAAACGTGAGAATATTCGGCACCATTTTGGCGCACACTTTTTGCATGTTTAAATTGTCATGTAAAATTTGTCGTACACATTCTTTATCAATATTTACAGTTTCAGCTATTGCACGAATACTCAATCGACGATCAGACCGAATCAAACTAGCAATTTTTTCGACATTTTTGACGTTGAAGGGCAACCTGGCCTGGAATCATCTTCAACATCTTGTCGGCCATCTTTAAAACGTTTGAACCATTCAAAAACTCGTGCACGGGATAAACATTCACTGCCGTACACTTCTTTCAGTAAATTATAAGTTTCAGTAGCGGGTTTTCCAAGTTTGAAGTGAAATTTAACAACGATTCGTTGCTCTATTAATACACTAACCATTTTTTTAGCCAAAATAAAATAACAACGTTAACGGAAATGACGGTTATGTTTAAACCGTGTTACTTACGCAAATGAGGCTTAGGGCATTTTGAAGAGAAAGGTTCACACTTAACAGCTGACAGTCAACGGTGGACAGTCTCATTATTTAATAGCCACACCTCGTATTGTCGTATATTAGCCTTAAAATGATTAGCATCAGACGTATTGCCTATGTATAAATCTAATAATACATCTGGAATTGGCTTTAATGCTCTATCTGGGTCTATGTATACCTTACCATTATGACAAAAAATTTTAAAATGATTTTTAATTTTTTCACCTAAAAAATGAAGTGCTTGACATTGAACACATTCATAAATCATAGAACCAACTGAATGTACTGATACCGGAATGGTGTTATTTGAAAGTGCTAAATGTACATAGTTAGTCCTGGGGGGCTGATGTTCGGTACTAAACCTGCTTGAATATTTACGTCGCTTCGGGGGTCTGCCCGCCATTTGATGTTTTCTTTGTCCTCTTCTTTTTTTATAGAAATAAAATCACTGCTGACAACATTGATTCTTGTTTTTTCTTGTTGTCCAAAGAAACCAGTGACTTTTCGATTAGCGTCAACTCTTCGTTATCGACCTTAAAGGAGAAAATATATTAGACAAATATTAAAATAAATAAAGATGAAATTTGGTAAAACCAAATGTGCATTCCTTAAGCACTCGTGTCATACGTATGTTATTTAAATTAGATACTCATGATAACATATACGTTTTTCACCAAAAATTGCTTTTTTTATTTTTAATTTTCAAATAGTTTTATAGTAAACTTGAATCGTAAAGAAAATAAGTTATTTTATATTTATTAGACATCATAATGTAAATTAAAATTTAATCATTTCAGTGATATATATCGTAAGCGTCAAAGAAGTTTTACTTCAATCACGCGTAAAGATTACATGTACACACTTTTTTTTTCATGAAGTGCACATATTTTCATTTATATTATCATCTCTTTCCGTAAATATTCATTAATAATTTATGTTTAAAAATGTTATTTTTAGAATTTACTCGACTAATAAAAATGTGTGATACAAATTGATTAGGACCTAAAAAAAATCGATGGAAATTCTTTCATCAGGAACAACAGTTAAATTTTATATAATTTACAAAAAACTTACTGATCACTGCCTTCGTTTTCTACTTTACTTTTGTTGTAATTTGATAAACCTCTTAGGGATACTTTCTCTGTATCATTATCATTGTAAGCTTTATCTTTCAGTTCGACTTGATTATTCTTAATAAAATCATTAAAAGTCAGGTGACAATTATTTAGTCGAGCAACATAGTAGTGACTCAAATTTGTATTAGCTAATAATATTACTTGATCTGTTCGTGTAACTGAAGGACCTGTTTGATTGATATTTTGAAAAATTGATGAAAAAAAGCAAAAGTTCAGCGATACAACGAAAAAAGCAATTTCCATCAGCGTCAACATTATCAAGTTGAAGATTATCCAAGATGAATTTCGGAAATCGTGCTTTTTGTACCTCCCTTTTAATATTACAATTCTTCACTAAATATGTATAGTTCATTTTAAACTCATTTTTAATCTTGTCACATGTTTTTGAAATAATATTTTCATTGCTATTTAAGATATCTTTTATTTCAGAAATCAATTTTGTAGCATGAATTTGTTTTAAAATATCAATATTCGGTCCAATAGGAGGCTCTTGTAACCTATTTTTTGTTCTTTTCGGAATATTATTTTCATTGTTAATTTTGATTTCTTTAATATCATAAATTGATTTAGTAGCATGGATTTGTTCTAAAATATCAACGCTCGGTCCAAGAGCAGGGTTTTCTTTACTATCTTTTGTTTTTTTCTGAATATTAGGTTCATTGCGTAGGCTTTCACAAAAATCAGAACCAGAGACTTCAGCTAGTAAATCAATATTAAGTTGGGCAATGCGTTCACCTTGCCATGTAATTCCATTAAACGTTGGCGAATTAACTTTTCTGTGAGCTGCCACAAAATGGAAATTAATTTCATTTACTATCGTAATTACACATCATACACATCGTACATCTAAAGATGTATTACTTGGTATATATTTAACAATGCTACCTTTTTTATGAGTTTCCGGCATCACGCCAATAACTACTACAGTTACTTTCAGAGCATCACTCATAGCAAACAATGAACCTTCATTTCCCCATTCTGTATCACGAGCTACCATTTGCAAGAAATCTTTTAATGACGGGGAAACTATTTCACATCGATACTTGTCCTTAACTGAAATACGATGACGGGAAATCAGTGTTTCTTACAAATAACGTGATATATGATAAAAAGTTTGATCTCTGAATATCTGTCTTCATCATAAAAGATTAATTTAGCAAATGATCTGAATAAACAATTACCATCAGGCTTAACGTCGGTTAATGCAAATGTATCATTGAGTTTAACATTCAATTGAGCATTTTTAATTGGCAATCCATTAGTTTGCAAAATAAACTTTTTAGAGTTGCGGTAGTTACATGATGTATCTGTTATGTTCTTTTGATAAATTTTATAAATTTCAGTAGAAATTTTACATACAAGTTCATTGTTTTGATTTAAGAGCAGTGCAATGTCTGTTAGAAATTTGCATGCTGCGATTTTCTTTAAAATTTCTCGAGTTGCGAGAAGTTCGTTAGAAATTGCTAT
This sequence comes from Calycopis cecrops, assembly GCA_001625245.1. NCBI lineage: Eukaryota > Metazoa > Arthropoda > Insecta > Lepidoptera > Lycaenidae > Calycopis > Calycopis cecrops. The sequence goes on from LUGF01020870.1 coordinate 334,706, forward strand.
TTCTGAAACTTTCTCAAGAGTATTATTTTTTTTCGTATTGCTGTTATTAGCATTTTTTTGTTTCAGTGGAGATGTCTTCCTTTTACATGTTTTAATATTTTGTACTTTACTTACACTTGATGAGTGTAATGTACTTGTATTATTTTTAAGATCCATATTTGAATTTCGCAAATTAGTATCATTCGGATAATCTTCTGCCGTTGGAGAAGAGTTCGGAATGATCGGTTTTGGGATGCTTAACTCTGATAATTTTGAATGATCAACTATGTCCCTATTTTTTACTTCATTTTTTTGATTACAGAAGAAAATAGGTTTATGATCTGAAGTAATACTTTCATAAGTTCCAGACATATAATCGAGTAAATTTGTAAATATTACATCGATTTGTGTATTAAAGTTGGTAGTTGAAATTAGTGAAGGTAATGCTCTTTTTAAGTTTTTAATTTCATTCATGTATTTTTCTAACCATGACACATCATTGCTGTAGCAATCTTGATTGAAATCACCAATAATTACTAAATTATTGTCTGATTTACAAGGTTGTATCATACTTTCCATACATTCTATAAATGATTTTTTGGAAGTATCTGGTGATACATATCCTTCGACGATAAACAAATTTTTTATGATTAAACTTACCAAATCAAGATGTTCAATTTTCTTTTTGTTTTCTGATCGAAAATCACGTGTTAGATTACTAACGATGGCAACGTCGAGATGCTGTTTTTTATAAACAATCAATCCTCGAAGAAATTTTTTGCCAACGTTGTTTTTATCTGATCGATAAACTATTTCATATCCCTCAATTGTAATATGGTCAGTATTGTCAGTAGGCAAAGTGCGTGCTTCAGCAAAAATCATAATATCTGCTCCGTGGAACCATTTATCGTTTTTAACGCAACCAATATATTTATGTAGTGATAAAGCGTTATGAAAAACGATTTTAATGCCTTCTAATTCATACAAAGGCTACTCAAATGTTACTAGACGTTTTTGAGTTTTTAAGCGATCTAATTCTACTTTAAGATCACTGGTATCATCTAAAGGAGCTGGAGGTTTAAATGTACCATCAATGTAAAGATTATTGTGATGACCAACACGGCTGTATGCCACGTATTGCATCATTCGTGTCATCCCCTGGTTATGAACACAAACAGATGAAAAAGTTTGACCTTGGCTTTTATGAACCGTCATACCTTCAGCAACAATCAAAGGAAACTGTTGGCGAGCAGCTGTTTTAGTACCAACTATAATATCAGAAATTACAATTGGTAAAATCGGAACAAGATTCATGTTTAATTTATTGTTTTTCAAGTAGGACAAGTGCTTACTTCGAGTTGATCGCCCGATATTAGTTGATTCAAACTCTAGCCAAAATATAATATTATTAATATAAATAATTGTCTTTTGTAGTAACATGTCTTAAAATGCCTGATGCTCCGTTCACTAATCCTTCGGCTGTACAAATATTACGGGTGACCATTAATTTAGTGCCAATTTTTGCAGAAATAGCAGCTGGTAGACAACCCGTTTGATTTATTGGCAATTTTTTAAGTGCAGAAAGTGATTTTTGAATACTTAAATCACTTATTTTTTTTTTACTCGGAATGTTATCTCGGGCATGATGAACAAACAAGTCACCTGGCATATGCATGACTTTTTGATCATTGTAAGCATCCGCATCTTTATTTAAAAAAAAAAGATGAATAGCATCATAAGGAACATTTTTCACATTGCAACGTGATTGTATTAATTGTACATCGCCATCAGTCATCGTTCCCATGGAAAGATTATTTAAAGCATCAACGAAATTTTTGTTGTCTTGTCGCATAACTTTGGTCAATTCGTAGTATTCAAAATTAACCCAATTATCCGTTGCAAATAACTCGCTATATTTTGAATCAGCAAGGTTGGGTTTGAATGGTTTACCAGGGTTAGTTTTAGACCATTCTAATTTCCTATCTCTTAAATAATGTTGAGCAGTGTAATAAATTGGTTTGTCCATCACAGGTGGAAGCTGTCTCAAATCTCCAACAAATATAACTGATAAACCACCAAATGGTGAATTATTACCAGTGATTTGTTGAAGACGAGTATCGATCTGATTGAAACGACTACGTCCAATCATTGACACCTCATCTATTATTATAACTTTTACATCACGCATTTCAAATCTTAATGATGTAACAGTGCTCGAACTTAAAGCCGGAAGATTTCCTCTTTTGTTGTCACGAGGTAATACAAAACAGCTATGAACTGTCACACCTCCAATTAAAAATGCAGCTTTACCTGAAGGGGCAGCTAAAACAACTCTTAGAGAAGAAATATCTAAGCAAGGAATCTGCTTAGTATAATAATTAGTAATAGTTTGAAACAAAAGTTTGATCAAAAAAGATTTACCAGTGCCAGCTTGGCCACAGATAACTAAACGTAAAGTTTTATCAAGTTTTAAAGCATGCAAACAATGCATGGTTATTTGTAACTGTTGTTCGTTTGCCTTTAAAAGTAATCCCAAGATATTATTTTCCTCCATAACTGTTGGAACACTGATCTTATAATCTTTTTCTTTTGATTCAGCATTACGTTCATTATTAATTGGGTTACCATCACCATTGATATCGGTAAAAATATCAGTGGATTCATTTAAATTTGTTACATTTTCATCTATTAAAGTTTCATTATTCTCTTCATTATCTAGTTTGTTTTCTTCAGCCTCTTTAACAAGATTTTCTATGTAATCCTGATCCATTTTGTAAATTAAAGCTCTATTTTTTTCGATTACGATAATATTTTCATTATACCGTTCTTTCTTTTCTTGTAGACTTAAATTCTCGATTTCATTTTTCTCATGACGAAATGGTAAATATAAAAGTAATTGTTCTCGATAGTAATTTTCTTCATCTTGATATTTGTTATAGTGCCGTGTTCTCAAAATTTTACGCTTTGTACGTTGTTTGGCAATATTTTCTTCATAATCACTATCTTTATTGTCATTACAATCACTGAGCTCTTCTGTTGAATCATGATCTTTTTTGTTTGCTTTTTTTTTGCAATAAGCTTATTAAGATCATTAAATCCTGTAGCAACATCAGCTAAGCATAATGACTCACTCACCAGCAACTTCTACTCGTTGGGGGAGTTGATCTCGTTCTTGTTGTGGTGGTTCACCATGAACTCTTGGTGGTGAATTTTGCCTAGGCTGATTTCTCAGAGCGGAATCCAATCGCATCCAACAAGCATGGCATATAGAACGTGAACCATCAAATGGAATCTGGAAAAAAATGGAAATATTAATCCATAATATTTCATCAAATAACTAACAGAATTCTTGAACATACTTGCTGTAAACGTCTATTTAAAATCCGGTTAAATCAGGTGAGCAGGTTATTCGATAATGATACTTGAGAATGAATGATTTATTATCAAAGCCGCCGCCATGGTTGACTGTACTAAATGAAGTAATAATAAGTACCTACATATAAGTAGTAACCCATTCGCTGTAATACCGGTTCGTGGAATACGCGTCGCACTTATTTTTGTTGATTAAGTGATAAAAAATATCAATAATAAAAAGAAAAAACTAATAACTAAAATATCTATTTATCAATCTTTTGTTTTATTTTGCTGCGACAACATTTCGTCAGCGGCAAACTTATAGAGAACGAATTGTAATAAAATAAGTAAAGAAGAATAATAAGGTACTCACCTCACGTGGTGTTATTTCCTGTAACAATAACTCGGCATGATCTCGGAACCTTTCGAGAAACAGCTCTGTGAGGCTGTGTTTCCTGCGCCGCAACACAGATCGGCTACATGAAACACAACTATTCTGTCTTTCCATATTATTATCAACAAAATCCTAACCAAATGCAAACTAAAAGTCCAATAAACACGCCAAAGTAATCGATTAAAACAATGGAAGCTCAGATAACACAGAACACAGATCGCAACGACAAATGACGTGGGACTGCGCCGATGTAGACAAGTTTGTGCGCGACGCGAGCGCAACGACGAAACCGGTTTCTACTTTTTTAATGTACGAGTGAGATGACTATGCTTGCCGTTGAACGCGCGTTATTTACGCACAAACCAAAAACTGCACAAACGTTTATTTTGTTTATTTTACACACTTAATGCTTCACTAGAATTGTTTTATTTACGCATTCATATATTTTTTTGAAATTTTATTTCCATGGTTTAAAGAAAAAGTAACTATTTGTAATAAAATATGGGTTAATACTTAACAATTTAAAATTAATTTGGTTTTTGTAGGATAATTTTAGTTAACCGGGTCAGATTTCGCCCAATGACCTTTCACTTAAAAACACAACATTCCTACATACCTATTAAAATACTACTTACCATCTTTACGAAGAGCCCTTCGCTTCATCCATTTTCCACAATTGTGACAATGTTTGCCAAATACACGGAGATTCGGCTGTTAACAAATTGATATAGGTATTATCAAACAAAAGACAAAACGAAGACAGAGACAGGAACAATGAAAGATTTAATGAAATACTTACTATTTTCGGCATGATGTGTGTAACCCAAACAAAGTAAATCACTATGCAAAAATAAATGATATTTGATTAATGACTGTTATCGCAATCGGTCAATCTCAGAACAAAGAGTATATCATATAAAGTGTCAAAAACAATATTTTCGCGAAACGTCGATGACTAAAGAAAAATAGTTAAATAAGTGCCACAAACTTATCTGACCCGGTCGTGGCGGCGCTCTTCTGACAAGAGTGACAAGTCTTGTCTAATTAAGTATTGCCATTAAATGAAATATCCCGATTCTTAGGGTAAAAATAATTAAAAATGCAGGAAGTAATTGAAATTTTGGCATCACAATACTAAAATCATGATAACTATTATGTTAATAGTTTTTTTTCATAGAATAAGGGGGCAAACGAGCAATCGGGGCCAGTTTGGAGCAATGTATATACCGACGCCCAAAGACGTCCACATAGAGGTTATACAGATGCGCTGACCTCCATCCTCCTTTTTCCTCCATGGGCCACCAGCTTCTTAAGCACCGCATGAAACGCGACAGTAGAGCTGTCTCTTTACGCCGGTTTCATGTAAGCGAGAGGTACCTTCCCAGAGCGTGCCGGCCCTATTATACTACATGTATGCATGCAGCGTGGCACTCCCTCTTACTGATAATTAAAATTAATATATTAGAAATAAAAGATTGAAGTACCTAGTTTAGTCAGAAGTTAACAACTTATGACTAAACTAATCAAATAAAATATCCGATAATTTAAAAAAATATATATTTTGAAGTCATATATTTGATTATGTAGAGTGAAAAAGATGAAGAATGGTGACGAACAAAATTGGTTATTAAAAGCGTCCCTTAGCTCGCGCGCTTTAGCTGAAAGACTGCATTTTGCGTACCTACATTACATAACACCGTAATTTTGCATAAATACCGTAGACAGAGAAAATAATTCCTGATGATGACAACAGATGTCATTTGTTACCAAACTACAGAAGACAGAACTGTCATAGGTAAAATATAGTGCCACAAACTTATCGGACCCGGTGACAGCTGGTACAGCAGCACTAGAGTCTAATGATATAAAAATTCCGTTTTTTAGAGTAAAAATAATGATGCAGGAACTAATTAAAATTATGCCATCACCACACTAAAATCATGATAACTATTCTTTTAATAGTTGTTTAGAAATAAAATAATGTAGTATTATATTTTAATGTTGTAATTATGATCGTGTAAACAATCAAATTTACAAACAATCAACAATTTTACTTTATTAATTTATTAATGGAGCTTGGAGACATTTCTCTTCTTGCATAAAAGAAAAACTTTAAAACTATGTTTCTCCCATTCCTTTAGGGTAAATGAGTTTTGTGCGTCGCTCCACTATTAAAACTGACAACAGATTGTCATTTCAAAATGACGGCTTTAATTCCAGTCTTGGCCACCGGGTCAGATAAGTTTGTGGCACTGTACTTTTATGGCGCGACGCACGCAATGTGTTATAGGCGAGGCGTATCTAAGAGCTAAGAACAAAACGTTTATTAACTACCCAAGATGGCGACTGTGATTCGTCTGTCACCACATTTAGAATTTAACAAAATACTCGACAATCCGAATTTTGCGGATATATGTTATCGACTCAAAATCAATATTTTTTTATGTTTTGTTATTAACA
>LUGF01020919.1:1826-18922 GCA_001625245.1 Calycopis cecrops
ATTATGTCTTACGGCATACTGTTGTGGGGAAACGCTGCGGATATAAACACTATTTTCGTGCTGCAGAAGCGAGCTATTCGTGCAATTTACCAACTAGCCTCCAATATATCACTTAGATATAAATTTAAGGACATCGGTATACTGACTGTTTACTCTCAATACATTTTGGATAATGTATTGTATGTACGAAAGAACTAAGTGAATTCAGAACCAAAAATGATAATCATAACATAAATACGAGAAACGGGCATAAATTAGACATACCATTTCACAGACTTAGTAAAGTAAAGAATTCCTTTCGGGGGCAATGCATACGTCTCTACAATAGTATCCCAGAAAACGTCCAAAAACTGTCGATTAATAAATTTAAAAAAGTTGTTAAAGAGCGTTTGTGTGGTAAGGCTTACTATAAGGTAACAGATTTTATGACAGATACCACATCTTGGGATTAGTGCCCTCCTCCCAGGCTGTTTCTGTACCATAATTATTGTACATTCATGAATTGTATTGTATTATATCATATGCAAATGTACTTGTATTTTTATATTTTTGAATTTTACAACTGATCAAAACATGAGGCCCGCTGAGTTTGTTTCGCCGGTTCTTCTCAGGATAGGGCTAGGGTTGAACCGGTGGTAGATTTAATTGTTGACGTTCAAAAAGTAATTCTTGTAATTCTATTTTGAATAAAAACTTTTCTTTCTTTCTTTCTTTCTATAAGCAATGATCTCAATGATGTTCAAACTAAATAATTGCTTTTTATTTGGTCTGAGTAATGATGATATAATGAACAAGTATTGTTACCTCTTCTCTCGCATAGAGGCTTTATCTTATTTGAACAAAAAAATATACTAAGCTTATATTAGGGTGTAAAAAATAAACTCTTCTCAAACTTGTTGAGGAGTAGGTATACAACTGGGGCGGACTGAATGCAGGACAAAGCATATTGAAAACTTCTATGGCTGCGTTCTACCCGAATAATATAGACAGCTGAGAAATAGAAATAAGAGCAGGCTGGTCCATTGCCTTAATGATGCTCCCTTAATGAGAAACGAAGTTAACCAACATAGTATCAATGTTACTGACATAGAAAGAACTTGCAAGGTGTGGTAGCAGTAAGCCGATCATCCGAGAACCATCCATCATATGTCGCAGAACCCAAAATCATAGGGGTAGACGAATTCACAAACTCGACTATCCAAGGATGTCTAAAAATTTATCGCCACTTATAGAGTGCAATACCGGGATCCCGCATGCCGTGTGCGGGATTAATCCTGTACATAAACAGATCGGGATCCCGCGAGGGATTAGCGGGATTGAAGAGAAGCGAAATTCGTGTGTGAGCGTAGGTAGTACCTACACGGCAGCACGCCTGCCGACAAGATGAACTCGAGCCGATTTTGACGAATTTACAATCTACTGGCACACCCCAATTAAGATCTGGCCATAACAACGTCGATATTCTAATAATGAAGGCATTGAATTACTTTGAATCAGGTAGACAAAAAGGCACGTATTATCCTCAATTTCGATAAAACGCCTTAATGGCGATTGTCCCTATAAGAGTGGAAGCGGAACGAGCGTTGCGTGCATCCGAATTGGGCCGGCACGACCGGGGAGGTACCTCTCGCTTACACGAGACCGGCGTGAAGTGACAGCTGTGCTGTCGCGTTTCGTGCGGTGTGTAAGTAGCCGGTGGCCCATGGAGGTGGGAGGAGTAAGGGGGGCAGCGCATCTGTATAGTCTCTATGCAGATGTCTATGGGCGTCGGTACTCATGAAAATGGCTACAACTGTTCGTTTGCCCCCCTATAACATAAAAACATAAAAAATAAAAAAAAAACACCGTGACGTATTTAGACGTATTTACTTTTGTAGATTTTAATTTCAAAATAATGTTTACTTTCCTACTTTTCTCAATCCTATCATTATCATCATCATCATACTTCATACTTAATATTATAAATGCGAATGTAAGTTTGTTTGTTACCCTTTCACGCGAAAACTGCTCAACCGATCATCATGAAATTTTGTACACATGTTCTTGGAGGTATTAGAAGTAACATAGGATAGCTTTTATCCCGAAAAAATGTTCCTGAGGGATGCCATGGAATGATTTTCCACGATATCGAAATTTACGCGGGCGAAGCCGCGGGGCGCAGCTAGTTAATAATAAATGTGTATGTGAGTTTGTTTGTTACGCTTTCACGCCAAAACTACTTAACCGATCATCGTGAAACTTTGTACGCATATTCCTAGAGGTATTAGAAATTATATAGGATATTATTTATTTAAAAAAAATTGAAGAATCAAAATATTATTTTGGAAGATATTGGAATTCTTTTTGAATGTTATGTTCTTTGATATTTATTGAAGGGCTTCAACGCGAGCGTTGCCGCGGGGAAAAGCTAGTTTTAAATATGTACGTAAATTCAAAAAAAATAATTTAAAAATTTTAAAGTTTTATTAACGAGGAAATTGGGATCGCGCAAATACCGGGATCCCGCGAGATCGAAAATGTCCAGTTTCGTAAATACCAGTATTGAGAATTCCCTGCGGGATTGCATTCCCTAGTCACGTACGATTAAGAGACTGAAAGCGGCTGAAGTTCAAGACCTGACTCAATGACATGCAATCAGGACGGTCTATGTCCAGCAGTGGGCAAAAACAGGCTGATGATGATAATTATGATGACGTACCGACAAGTCCCAGCTTAGAAAGTTATGTAGGTAATATATCACCGGCGATTTAATAAGCCCCTGGTGAGATTAAAAAGCAATGTGTAGATTCAAATAAGAAATATTTTATTTCATTAGTATTTCTATTGCATAGACTTAATAAAATACTTTTTATTTAGTCTATGTTCTATTGCTCAGACCAAATTAAAGGTTTATTTGGTCTGGGCTTAGTAGCCGGTGGCCCTTAGAGATGGGAGGAGAAAGGATGGCAGAGCATCTATATAGCCTCTATTCGGATGTGTATGGGCGTCGGTAGTCATAAAAAATGCTCGACTGCTCGTTTGCTCCCCTATACTATTAAAAAAAAAATTAAAACGTATGGGAGCAATCAAGCCTTCCGCACCCACAATGAGGAGGTACGAACTTGATAACTTCTGGCGTATTATATAGAAAATAGCTTCCGCCCGCGACTCCGTCCGCGCGGATGTCGGTCTTCGCGTGAATGGATTTTTTTTTCTACGTATTTTTCAGGACAAAAAGTATCCCATTTTATGCCCAGGATAATAAGGTATAATTATACCAAGTTTCATCGAAATCGAATCGTTAGTTTTCACGTGATGCCTGAACATACAGACAGACAGACAGACAGACAAAAATTTTTTTAATCGCATATTTTGGTTTGGTATCGATCGCTATTTATTTTTTCAATATACAGAATTGACCCTTCTACAGATTTATTATATGTAATATGTACCTATAGAATAGATGTATGCTCTACGGCCAGAGAGATCTGGCCAGGTTAATATTAATTAAAATAGCGTTTAGAAACATTTTCACATCTGGATGTATCTTCTCGTGTGGGGACGATCCTCCTTTGAATTGAAGCCTTCTTGAAGTCCTTCTGGGCTGGCAAGAGGAGCCCAAATATTAATCCGATACAGTATTGGAGTTCTCTTCGTTTTCACAGTTCAGCTCCGGATAAAAAATACGTAATAGAGTTTAGATCCTAATTGGATTTTAATGACGAGATGAAAAACAACCAGTTGCTGGCCTTGTGGAGGTCACACGCAACCACAACCTTAGTGTGGTGCTCGTAGTACACTTGCACTTAGATGAAGTTTTGTTTATTTGTGTGCACTACGACTTTATACTTTCCTCTATATGTCCTTTTCTCTATTTAATATGACTATGCACACATAAAACAATTAAGATACTTTAAATATAAAAACAAGATATTTTAAATAATAGCTACATTCATTAAGAACCAAAATAGGTATATAAGTCATTGGAAGTTGCTCAGATTTGATTGGACGAGATTTTGCCATTGTTCTTTGTCCCTTAGCGGCGGTATCATATAATGAGCGACTCAATAATTCGCCTACAATGTATGCCACTACCTACTTTGTGGCGACCATACACAGTACAGACAGCACGCGTGTATCACTTACACACAGCCTTTATTTGTTGACGCATTCGAATGAGAATTTATGGACACTTTAAATTCATGGGCTCCCATTTCAGATTTATTGGATACTTTAGTGGTTTTTTCTAAAATTTTGTAAGTATGGTTAATTTATCACACTCTCACTCGGCACTCTTAGTAAAAGTTAATAATAAGTTCTAAGAGTAATACTCTTAGAATAAGTCACCCTAACACATTTAACTGATGTGTTGTATATTTTATTATATAAGCCTATACGTAAACTACTAACGAACAAGGAGAACGGTCCCCCCAGACATGAGAGCTCGTAGAGCTCTTCAAGCTCCAAGACAACGTTGCGGGCTGCAGCCATTTTTAGCTGCCGCGCGTGAGTTGTCCCCTCGTCAGAGAGGAGAACGAGAGGACCTGATCGCCTAGGCCCTAATAATAATAGAACAAGTAACTATTTTTAATCCGTTATCGGGATGCATGTCCCATCTGCGGGAAAGAAGTGGGTCTGTCATCCTATCGACCACAATCCAAAGAAACCATCGCCCTAGATGTATTTTTTAGTACCGATGGAGCTGTATTGGGAGTCCTACAGCACAGAACTCATTGTCAAAAAAAACTGAAGCTCCTTACAAATTAATTGTAGTTTTATATTAGATGTAATCTAAATGTTGTGCTTGACGAAATACAAATCCTAAATTTCTTTAGCCATACATAAAAAGGTGTATACAAGGTGTTTGTATAAATCAAATACTTACCTTGTTTATGCACACCTTTTTTGACGCAGGGGAATATATTTACGTATGATACTCAAAATACTATATACGGTATAAACTATATAGTAACGTACCATATACCGTATATAATACCGGATGGACCCTAGACATATATCGGGACTCGTCACCTGGTAAAATATCGACTAAACTCCAGCGGGTGCCCTCAGCCGCTATAATTGGCGGGACCTGAATCCGCAAGCAACTCAGTACTTCAAAGGATCACGCCACCAATGTACAAATCGGACCTGCCACTCGTCACAATCCACGCCATCTGCTGATTCAGAGGGACCGGTGGAGGGAGCGTTATTTGTCAACGGCAGAGGTAACTTCAGCTCTTTTTCGACTTCAGTCGGCAAGGGTCGGCAGCAGTTGTCGCCGCTTTGACATCGGCCGTCGTCGTTACAGCTTCAAAGATCAGCGGTCGGTCTATATTATTATAGGTTGACGACTGCCGCCGTGAGACAGGGAGATGTAATTTCTCCGAAAGTGTTCACTGCTGCACTAGAAGATGTTTTCAAGCTTCTGGGCTGGAAAGGACTTGGCATCAACATCAATGACCAGTATATCACTCACCTTCGATTCGCTGACGATGTCGTGGTCATGGCAGAATCGCTGGAGGACTTGAGCCAGATGCTCGGAGATCTCGATAGAGTTTCCCAATAGGTGGGTCTAAAATGAACTTGGACAAGACAAAAGTCATGTCCCATGTTCATGTGACACCTATACCACTTTATGTGGGGAACTCACTTCTTGAAGTTGTTGATCAGTACGTGTACCTGGGACAAACTATCCAGTTAGGAACTACCAACTTCAAGAAAGAGATCTCCAAATCCAACTCGGATGGGCAGCGTTCGGGGAGCTAATGAGGATCTTTTCTTCTGAAATACAGCAGTGCCTTAAGTCGAAAGTCTTCGACCAGTGTGTGTTGCCAGTGATGACATATGACATCGAGATTTGGCCGCTAACTATGAGCCTCTTAAATAGGGTCAAAGTCACTCAGCGTGATATAGGAAGAATAGCGCTTGGTATTTCTCTGTAAGATATGGTCCTCAATTCGGAAATCCGCAAGAGAACCAGGGTAACCGACATAGCTCTAGAAGTAGTTAACTGAAGTAGCAATGGGCAGGCCACATTGGTACGAGAACCGATAACCGCTGGAGAAGAAAGGTTCCCGAGTGGCGTTCTCGCATCGGAAGACGGAATGTTGGATGGCCTCCAACCCGGTTGACGACTTGGTTACGGTGGCGGGGAGTCGCTGGATCCAAGTGGCTCGTGACCGTGACCTTTGGCGCTTTTTGGGGAAGGCCCATGTCGAACAGTAGACGTCTTCCAGCTGATGATGATGGTGACTGTCGTCAACGCGCCAACGGCTGCCGCCGACACTCGTCGACAGCAGCTGAAGTTACCTCTGCCGTTGACACGTGCAGCTCGTGTAAGAGCCCCTAGGTAGTAATTTATATACTTTTTGTGTCAAAGCTTGTCATCTTGACGGAGACATTAAAAGTGACACAACAATAAAATGCACTCGTTAACTCGTTATTGTAATTGTTTTTCTCAACTCATTGAGAAAACGTATAATTATATATGTTTATCCACTATCTATCATGCAACTGTCGTACCTCGAATAGTACTTCAATTTATCCACATGGATCTATTTTATTCCAAATAAAAGGACAAGCCAATTATGAGAGTTAGTTTTAAACTAATATGATATAAGACAATATTAATTTTTTTCCGGATAACATGTACAATAAATAAGGTTTGCTGAACAAAGGCGAAGAGGCTACAGCTTGGGTTTGAAAAGTATGATAAAATTAAATCAATTAAGTAATATTTATGTATAAATTAATTGAATTATTGAACTTTTATGGGTTTTCATTACTTGCTTGAGTCCGAAGCTCATTTGGCTTGTATTTATAATAAAAATAAAATAAAAGATTATCTGAGTACGCCTTTGTGCGAGCGTCGCACGATATCTACTGGGTCAAACTCGATAGATTTATTTTGGTTTTAACTTCTTGGAAATGTCAGCCTTATCTTTAATAAACAACATGAAGATCACAAGATGCAATCGCAAGAAAATCAGAAAAGTCGTTTCGTCACTTAATCTCCATCGTAAAAATATTGTGTGTGTTGTATGTCTGTATGTAGGTAGCATCGTATCTCTCAAACGATGGAACTATTTCGATTCGGTCTTTTTTATACTCGAGAACCAGTTTCCTTGTGATGGTTTGAAGCTATGTGAAAATCGGTCCAGCAGTATCAATAGACTATTTGACAGTAGGTATAAGTTCCTTGATCACTGATAAACATTCTGGAGTGGTTTTTGAAAACTTATCAAATAGCCCATTAGCTCTTTTTTTTGCGTAAGATTTTATTTTTAATTTAATTTACGATTATTATTTATTGCTGTGTCATTTGTGATCTTTATGCCCAAAAGAACATTTTGTTTATTTATTTGCTAACTAAATTTTATTCTACACTCTCTACTACTACTACATTATCCCCTTTTACATTCTACTTACATTCTATATAATATTAATAGTACCTACCTATAAACAAATTATATTACTATTGAATACATAATTGCCTAAAGACACAAATAATAAAAGATAAGATTAAATAAAAAATACTTTTATTTACTCTGAGCATATAATAAGCCTTCAAAGCATCAATAAATATTAGCAATCTTAGCAAATAACAGTTGCTAATATTTATTTAATTATGTTATTTGGTTGCTCATTTATTGAGGTTTCTTCTTAATTATGTTTAAAATATATCACGCGTTGTTATATTTCGTAAACTGGCTTTCAGACGAATCCGGTTTTAGTTGTTACGGGCTAATATCGTCCTAGACGAAAATTAAAGTGCTAATTCTCAAATTCCGATGAGACGCACGTGCCAAGGCACAGTGCTCTAATACCTGTCTACTTTCTGACTCCGGGCAGTTATTTAGATATTGAAAAATCCTAATAACACTTGGTCCGACCCGGGGTTCGAACCCTGCCTCATGTCGGTATGCACGCTTACCACTAGACCAGTCACGTGTTAGCGACGTGTAGTAATGAGAATTATTTTTGACGACTGATTAGCGTGTTTCAAATCCGGCCCAGGTGTTAGATGTTTGTATAGAACCATATTATATCTTTATAATAAAGCACTCTACAAAAATAAGTGATAGTTGGGAGAAAAATAGTAAGTAATTAGTTCGTGTCGAACTATGTAGCAGCAAGGGAACTTAGCAGAATTAGGTTTGTATATAATATATTTATAATAAATATAATTTATTATAAAAACATTTCTGAATTTATAAAAATATTAAATTTATTTATATCGTGTAGTATTATAATGTCTGATATTTAGTACTCATATCACACGTTTACGGTGCCTAGTATGACTTCACAGATGTCATTGACCTCTTAGTGAATTGATGTGTTTATATTAAGTTTGTTTTAATATTTTTTCGTCTAAAATCTAGGAGATACCAATGTTTTTTTATAGTATTACAAACAAGCAATCGGAGCCAGTTTCATAACTATCGACACCCATAGGCATCCGCATAGAGGTTATACAGATGCGTTGTCTTCCTTCCTCCTCCTACCTCCATGGGCTACCGCATACTTACACACCGCACGAAACGCGACAGCGCAGCTGTCACTTTACGCCGATATCGTATAAGGGAGAGGTACCTCCCCGATCCATTTTTGATTTTAGTGAAAGGTAGCGCCGATGCATGCAGCGTGGCGCTACCTCTCACTAAAATCAAAAATGTCTTGTTAATAAATTTACTCGTATTTTATTAAAAAACAGGATTATTGCTTGTGTTTTGTGTGTTACGTTTATACAATTTCCAAATCCTACATGTCTACAGAGTCATCTACAGAGTCAGAGTTTGTTTCGCCGGTTCTTCTCAGGACAGGGCTAGGGTTGAACCGGTGGAAGATTTTATTGTTGACGTTCAAAAAATAACTCCTGTAATTCTATTTTAAGTAAAAAACTTTTTGATTTTGATTTTGATTCATCAAGTCAGTCAAGTGTACAGACAGCATCTTAATATTGTAGTAGCTGTTTTGCAGTTTAAGCACCTTGTGGTCTGGGCACTATTTTACTGTCAGTAAGTGGCGAGATTCGGAACAAAATGGTAAACAAAATTGCCCTGCAAATTGAAAAAAAAATGGTGTATCTACCAGGGGATTCTATTTTTTTACTTTGCAGTGTAGCATTTTGGAATTATCATCTGATTGTGATGTGGGTTTTGTGTTGTCTTATTACCAAACAGCCGGGTCGGTTATATTGTGTAAATGGTATTATATATTTATGTAAGTCAATTTTGATAAAATGAAATAAATTTGTAATTGTTTTTTAGTGATTTATATTTCAATAATATGAGTGGCCTCAACTGAGGAACCAATAAAAAATAAAATCTAGAACAGGTAATAAATATCAAATGGTAAAAATGTTACATTCTCTTGCATGTTTTGCAAAGATCTTCAAGTGCATGCTTTATTATGTTATACTTATTTTATTTGTGCAGGGAATTTCGTGTATTTCATAATCATATCCTCAGAAATTATTTTGTCTTGTTTTATAATTATTAATTTATATAATTATATAAAGATATTTGTGTAATATTTTCTTTTATATTATTACATAGGTACGCATTACAAACTATTATGTATAAACATAAAACAAATATAATAGTTTTAGTATAAATAAATTGAAATGAAAACACATTAATGTCATTAATATAATATTAACTAGACAAGTAAATACAATGGTTAACTATGAACGGTTTTCGTTTAAAGTAATGAAATGATTTTTTTGATAAATATTATATTTAATTCAGATTAATGTGATAATAGTAATCAGTTATTATAGGAATTAGATAAATGGGCGACGGAGAGGGGGAACGACCTATAATAATTACTACTCGCTACTAACGACGCACTAGTGTTGGGCACACTTTTTATACAAGATATATCGACATTAATATAACATATATAATTATTACACGATACTATGTTGCACTATATTAGTGTAATTATTTGAAAATGAATAAAAATATGGTTCTTGCTATATTGCTAGAGAAGAATAGAACAGAATTACAATATACTAGTTGATACGATTATGTCATATTATACGCATGTCTACCAAGCGTTTTAATTTTATTATTATTTAGGAAATCCATTATATTTTACTGCTTTTGTTATTTATTGCAATAACAGTCTTTAATACTAGTATGTATCAACATTACCTTATAACTGGTAACAGTTATTAGACAATATTTATGAAAAACTTTACTAATCAAATTACATAAGTATGCAAAGCGCCGAAATAAAAGTTGATAATACTCAAAAAATGGAGATATTTAAATATATTTCACTCAATTTATAACAAATATACAAAATGCAATAACTTTCCATTCGAAAAATCTTAAATTTTACTTTGAAGTTAAAAAGACAGGTATTCATATTGTATTTATGCAATTAACATAAATTTTATATAGTCTTCTGTGGTACAAAGTTTTCTGTATTTGGTCGGTACATGTTATTTTTCACACTTGGCACCGTTAATTACGATAAAAAATATCGATAGCAACATTGTTTAGACGCCCCTATCAAGTACCGACGCGATGCTCGCACAAGGTTTTATTTAGTAGCTCTATCTTTACTCTTTAGTCTGCCGTTAGACGTGACGCGTTCGGCTCGTGTGAGCGGCTGGCGGCACGCGGAGTGTACTTCTGATTCTTTGTTTGGTTCGAACACGGACCCTTTGTGATTACTGGTCACGCAATGGCAACGCCTCTCTTTGTTTTCGTTAACTAATCATAAGTGTTAATACATCTACTATGGCTACTTCAATAGCTATTCTGGACACGCAGTCGGATTCCCAGGAGACCAACTCTACATCTCTCGTGGAGGATACCTTCAACATTTCCTTCGAGAGCATATGTTTGAGAGTGGATGTGGGTGTATTTTTTGCAAAGAGTGAGTGAACTTTGTTATTTATTATATAATGTTTATTTGCGCTGAACATCATTTTAATGATAATTATTTTAGAGCACACATATTAAACGAATCATTAGCAAATGATAGAGCATTCACACTTATCGGGTTATCTTTGGAATTGTGGAGCATTGTACAATGTTAATGACATATTTAATGATAAAACAGCAACTGTTACATTTTGAATACAAGGAAACATTTCCTTGCATTTCTATGTTTTATATTACGAGTACAAATATGCATGTAAATGAGGTTGTTTCTTAACTTATCCATTCGAGGCGGAGCAGGTTGTTGGTAAAATTTGTTGCGACAACCTGTCTGTTATCTTTTGAGCTACATAATAAGTAAACAATCGTTAAATCCATATGCCATAGCACACTTATTTCTTATCATTCTTACTTATGATTTGTGATAATTATTATAATTATTGCAATCTTTGAAAGTAGGATAAGGAGAATATTTTGCTCGCTTTCATTGACTCTACTAAGAATTATCTCGTGTTACTATAAGTTGGTTCTAAGGTCAAATCGAAAACGTTTCATAGCACACAAGATTACTAACATTTTAAGTTAATAATAATTATATTATTATTATACAAATTTATATTACATTTTTACTATTTATTAATTACTAATTAATATTTATATTATATTAATTAGAACGAAGTAAAATGGTCTATTATTTTTACTACATTCATTTTTGGCATCAGTTATACAATAATTTAACCAATTTAGGTTTAGTGAAATAATATTTTAAAAAGTGCTTAAGGTAGGCGAAGTATTTATAGAGCTGTATATACTACTTGTAGGTTCTGTGTCAGGCTGTGTCTATGCCTTGGTAGCATTGCGGTCGACTGAGGCCAGCGTGACCAGGAAAATACCTCTCTCCCAAAATATCGACGTGATATTTAATTATTGTGCCTTCGCGTTTAAATAATTTTCTAAGGCTTCGGGTAAATCTACGAGGGTATTAGGTACAAAAGGTAAATGGTACATTCTATGGCCATTATAGCATCGACTTTGAGGTGATCAGACTCTTTTGCCTTCCGTATATTAGAGATTTTTTTTCTTTGAATTTACAAAAATTGTGAAAATTTTACCGTCATATGAAATTCAATTTGATGAATAAAAATAGTGAGTAGTCGGCGCATTACTCTAACACGTAACAAGCAGAACCGGATTCTGAGTGATAAGCCCGTTTACGAAACACGATATGAGCGGACTATATTTTTAGCAGAACTAAGGAAAAAATATATTTTATGCTAGTAAGTCCACTAAATAAAAAAGTATTGACTAGTAGTAGTCTATCATCAACAGCCTGTTTTGGTCCAACGCTGGACATTGCCACATCTGCCGCGGAAACGACGACCAGTGGAAAAGGGTTCTAGAATGGAGGCCACGTCTTGGCAAACGTAACGTAGGACGCCCTGCAGCAAGGTGGAGTGACGATATTGTAAAGTGGCTGGCACTGTCTGAAGACGGAGAGCTGAAGGTCGAGCTCAGTGGAGTGCACTTGAGGAGTCCATGTCCAGTAGTAATTTATATCCTACTAGTCCTACTAATATTATAAAGGCGAAAGTTTGTGAGTGTGTTTGTTACTTTTTCACACAAAAACTACTGAACGGATTTTCATGAAACTTTACAGTAATATAGCTTTCATATCAGAATAACATAATAAGTTAAAATTTTGAATCATTTTTGAAGTCCGAAATCCACGCGAGCGAAGCCGCGGGCGGAAGCTAGTATGTACATAAAAGGCAAAACTTACTGTTTTATATAACAACGCCCAGTACGAAAGATACCGTACCTACTGGAATTTTTTAGAAATTCGACTCCTGAAGCGATGAAATAGGGAGATGAGGTTTATTAATCATTTGACACGAGTGGAGTCGTGGAGCACAGCTAGTTACATATCTAGCCTTTGTAATCAGTGCTACATTTTTTCGATTATCGTTCAAGTCTATCTCTTGTCGCCAGGTAATCATGTTATCATACGCTAGTGAGCCAATTATAATACGATTCGTTATATCAATAGCAACTATGTACATAGTGTAAGAATACAATGTTGCTATCAAATAATATAAGCAAAAGAGCAATCATCAGCGATGTAAAATATAACAATATAACCATACTGGCCAGGTTTATTTGCTAAAGCTAACGCTAGGGCGTGAACGTACGTGACCTGATCATCAACATCGGTTCCGGCGCGGCGTCGGTGACGCATCAGCTGCTGCCGCCGCCGCAGCCCCAGCGGCTGAACCTGCCAAGGAAGAAAAGAAGAAGGAAGAGGAGCCTGAAGAGTCTGATGACGATATGGGCTTCGGTCTTTTTGACTAAAAAGCTTTATGGCTTTGGTATACCATTTTGAGCTCTATGAAGCTTCTTTAGTTGTAAGAAAACTAACTTTATAATAAAAAACACGAGAGCGCGTTGTTACAGTAATGAAAATAGTGACATTTTCACATTTTTTGACGAATCCCAAGTTTTTAAAATCTCAAACGAAAGTTATAATATCCAGGTTACATTCGTTATTTAATTATCTGCTCCAAGTAATATAATAAGCATGTTAAATGTAAAAGCGTGTTCCTATCCTGACCCCTGGTCCCAATGCTCTAACGGAGCACGCCACGCCGGTGGTCTCAATCCACGCCGCCACCTGCTAATTCAGAGAGACGGGTGGAGGACCTCCTACCTTGGCTGAATACAACCGCCACCCTGGGGCGAACCATCAAACGGCCGCAGAGGACAGGGAGGACGAAAACGACACACCGCATCTCCTCTTCCTCTGTGGCCCCACCGCCAACGCATCTGACGGTGCGCCCCCGTTTGGTCGCGGGAGACAGGGTGCACGGCGACGACACACCGATGCACCACTCCTCCAGCGACCCCTCCTCCATGGACGCATCCAGATCGGGCTCTGGGGAAACCCACTCGGAGTGTCCCCTCCTGGGATCCCTCTTGGCTTTACCGTGGTACCACGGTACCACGTGTAGCCACGGTTACTAAGCTCCCTCACTACGACAAGGTGAAGATCCGGCGAGGGGGAAAAATATATAGCTATTATGTTACCGAGGACCTATATAAAAAAAATAGTTTCATCCAAATCCGTCCAGTAGTTTTTACGTGAAGGCCGCACAAGACACACACAATAAAACGTCTTCTACAGTTTTATTATATGTATAGATTTGCATTCATTTTACGACTAATTAATAGTATCATAAGGCAATGACATTGGTACCTACTCAAGAGAGTTCGAGAGTCGATAAGGTGGTAAAGGCCGTATTCGCGAAAATGGTGACAACTCTACTAATAAAATTAGTAAGCATTGAGAAGTCCCAAGTTCAACGGGAGTATCTGATTACTTATAATAAAACTCGTAGATTGTTCTAAAAATAATTCTGCCGTATAAAAATAAACATTAAACAAAGCTGATAATTTCTGAAATAATCTGTAGGTACATACATACTCGTATAATAAAACTGTAGAAGATTTTTGTCCGTCTGCCTAATGTGTGCCTTTCACGCAAAAACTACTGGACTTATCTGAAAAATTATTTTACCATTAGAAGCCGACATTATCCCTGATGATCATAGGTGTGAATTTACCGCAGGAAAATGTTCCATTCCCATGGGAAAACGGGTAACAGGACAACAATCTATATATATATTTTTACGACAATTGCGCGGACGAATGATGAATGATGAATGATGAAATTTGGTCCACATTTGGTTTACTAGCTTTTGCCCGCGGCTTCGCACGCGTTAAATTCGGAGTAAAACTCCGTCTGTCTGATCACACAACTGAAGTAAAACTTAATTATTGATTTAATACACAAATTCATAGTAGTTACAATGACATAAAATGTCTTATGATTTTATTTAGTTTTTAACTATGAACGTTTCACTTAGATCGAATTTCGATCTACGGGCGATCACAAGTAATTCTAGTCCATAGATATAATAAAACACTAAGATCCGTGTGTCTGTACATTGAATATATTTACGAAAAACTAATTGGGATGGTTGATGGAAATAAAATAATGTTAAAATAGTATTAGAACACTTTTCAACGTTTAAAATTTTTTTTCAGTCTGTTTGTCTGGGCTAATCTCCGAAACTACTGATCGGATTCGAATGAAATTTTTTATGGTGTATAGATACTAGCCTGGTCAATATCTATAATGCATTTCTCGTAGTAAAAAGTAAAAAAATCGCTCATTCCTACATGGAAATTCAGTAATTCTACTATACCCGATGGATACGAAAATTTAAAAGAAACTTTCTGTGGTGTTATGATCTTATGAATGTGGCATCTATATTTATATCGCGTATACCACTCATTCGCAACAATTTCCCATTTGAGTTTAAGAGCACGCAATTTCCTGTGGCTACTTGCTTTGCAATGACGATAAATAAGTCACAGGGACAAACGTTGAAAGTTGCTCGAGTGGACTTAAGAACAGATTGTTTTCCCATGGCCAGCTTTAAGTTGTCTTTTCGCGGGTCACTAGCGCTGCAGGCCTCTGTTCATATTGACCTCAGAAGAAAAAACAACCAATGTCGCATTTAAAGAAATACTTTAAATTGTTTAGCCATTAAGGTCGGATTTTCGGCACACTGCAAGCAAACAATAAGAAATCACTTTGATTATTATAATAGAACTACGCTACGTGAACGAAGTCGCGGGCACCAGCTAGTAGCTAATAAAAGAGTGGAATATGATGGGTTGGATATTTCTGCAACCAGACGTTACACGTTACCATGGCAGCAAATTCAGCAAATGTCTGTCTGGTCAGCTAGTAAAATAATAATAAAACGATATTAGCGCTCATCATTAATTAACTATAAATATATTACGTGTGTTAATATTGCGATATGTATATATTTGCTATAGTTTATAAGTAAGTAGTAAAGTTGCACTTAACAATAAAATGACCCTGAGAAATTTGAATAATTAATGCAGCGGCGGTGAGTCAACTCACTAAAAACTAATTAATTAGCGTTTTATTTTTTAGATCGCTTCGCAATACCTCATTTCATAAAATTAACAAAGAGAACCCAAGTCTGATTGAAGTATTGAAGTATAAGTATAGTAGTAAGTATAGTATAGTATTAAAAAAACTGCGGACTAAAACGTTTTAAAGTTCTACCTATCGATTTGGCTAATGGATGGATATTTAGAATAGATTTTTAACATAATGAATAAATTAATGAAATCAGCCTATTATGGAATAGAATATAATTTATCATAATGAATTAATGTAATCAGTTTATTATATAAAAGGACATAATTTTGACATAATTAATGATTTAATGAAATCAGCTTATTATAGAATAGAATATAATTTTAACATAATGAAAGAAATAATGAAAATAATAATAATAATAATAATATATTTATTTGCGCAACACTGCACAAATTACAGAAACAAAATGCTTACAGCTACAAAGAACAAAAATAAATAACAAATACAAAGGGAGACTGTTACAAACAAAAAATGTTTTAGGAGAAAAAAAAAATAAAAATAAGAAATAAATGTACACATAAGCACGTTAGTTGTGAGGATTTATGAGCTAGGTAGCAGCGTGTCCCACAAAAAGGTAAGTCCTCGGCTTAAGTTAGGGATGACACCCTAACACCGATTTTCAGGACCACCATATGTCCTTTTTTCCTCTGACGGCAATAGTAGACGACAAGATTACATGAAGCAATTACATAATATGTATTTTGATGTACATATAAATACACACATAACACAAATACATATATATATATATATATAATATTATACACACATATACAGTACACATTGATAAATATAATAAGAAAAAAATATAAATATAATAACATAATTATTATTACTAATGTTTCAATAATTGGCCATAAACTCTACACACACATGAAATATACAATACATTTTGAAAATTTTGTTGTTGTTGAAAACAACTTATTATTGAAATTAGGACACTTGTGGCAGACCAGAGTTATAGATAATGCTCAAGATCTCAAATCAGGATCTCTAGCCATCCAGACCCCAGCCACACGGTGATAAGCTGGCAGCTGTCACAAGTCATCCATGGTCATCCTGACACTCATACACATCCCACTAATCCCTCGAGCTGCAATCTAACCATAAAGTACAGCACTAGACGATAATAGATCATTGAATTTCTATGGAACCAATCAATGAAACAACAGTTGGATGATGGA
>LUGF01020919.1:34446-63280 GCA_001625245.1 Calycopis cecrops
TTTCATTTGATCAATAAGAACGTACATACGGCATACTGTTTTGTGCCTTTAATAATACCATCTACAACTCTTTTTGGATTGATTTGATGGAAATGTGTTTTCTCATGAAAGTTTTTCGCTACAATAAAGAGCCTATAGCAAACTTCAATCGTTCAAATATTCCCATACAAAATATCACATAGATCCGTTCAACCGATTTGATGTGAAAGAAAGACAAACAAATAAACTAACAAACACTTTCGCATTTATAATTTAAAAAAATGGATGGATATGGATTGGTTAAACTCTGAGCGCGTTGCTACGCCCGCGCGCCACCAACAGCTAAATCAACGTGAATTGTTACGGAAATACATGAAAATTCATTGGAATGACAATGGAGCTATAACTCAAAAATTTGTCGTACCAACACAAAAACATTCGTGGACTCATGCATACTTATATACTTAATAACATCACATGAACAAATGAATAGTTTACAGTTCTATAAACGACATACAGATAAAAATAAATTTAATAATAATAATAGTAGGTATTTATAGACTCTAATAAATAAATTAACTTTTTTTTAATAGAATCTGCTTGAAAAAATACAGTTTCATAACATAAATGTTAATTTACAAATCTGTGATCGCCCGATGCGTCCGATACGCATTATCGATCGTCATTAAAGATATCGCTTTCATTTAGAGTATATTCGTCAATATCATATGATATGAATATATCTACAAAACCGGACATTTTTCTTGACAAAATGTTTTTGACTTTTAAAATTTAAGGTTAATTCTCTATATATATGAAATTTTGTGTGCATATCGGGTAGGTCTGAGTATCGGCCAACGTCTATTTTTCGTCTTGATATTTGCCCGGGATCGAAACTTACGCGAGAGAAACCGCGGAGCGCAGCTAGTATATTTAAAAAAGTTTTATCTCCAGACCACCAGCATTCTTTCTGGTCTTGAAACGAGTCAGATGATGGTTTCACAGGGCAATGGCTTCGAGCAACAGCGATATAAATAGGTCTTATCTATTGATAGTATGGTCTGAATACACGTGTTGGAAGTCTCGTCGGTTGTTGTGTATGCAAATAATGTACTTTCCGTGTAGAAATTTTTTTATTTTTTACACGACTTATATTTGCTTGACTTGTATGTATGTATGTATCTATTTAGGAATGTAACGGAATCTTTGAATTAAGTTTTTTTGTTGCAAAGGACACAGTACTTACAAAAGAGTACCCTATGATCAATAAATTAATTTCCGCATAATTTTTTTTCATAGTCTAGGCAAGCGAGCAGTCGCAGCCATTTTCGTGACTACCGCCCGCGCCGCCCATAGACATACGTGTAGAGGCTATACTGATGCGTTGTCCGCCTCCATAGGCCACCACTTACACACCTCACGAAATGCGACAGCACAGCTGTCACTTAACGTCGGTACCGTGCAAAGGAGAGGAACCTCCCGGTCGTACCGGTCCAATTTCGCTGCAATGCAGCGTGGCACTTATAAAACCCGATTAAGAAAGCAATATGTTAATCATAATTTGCGATAAAGTCATACCCCTTATACATCTTACATCGCAAGTTATCAGAAAGTGTGAAACGCATTCGTTGCAACTCAATGGTTCTTATATTATGTTTGTACAAAATAACTAGTTCAACTCCGCGGTTTCTCCCGCGTAAGTTTCACTCAGAAAAAATAGATGTTGGCCGATTCTCAGACCTACCCGATATGCACATAAAATTTCATAAGAATCGGTCTAGCCATTTCGGAAGAGTATGATGACTAACATTGTGACACGAGAATTTTATATATACAGAAATAATAAATAATTTTCTGTATAATTGATATTACTGTATAATTTAAATTCACATCAGACAAGATAACAAACATTATTACTCATATCACCATGCAGTGCCACTTCGTAGCGCTAGTCGCATATTATAAAAACGAATCTCCATCTATAGAATAAAACAATTAACTGTAAAATGATTGTGCTTATATCAGAAACGGTTTTACCGATGTGGGTACAGTTTTCAGTAATATATTGCGATGTCACATAACATTTTAGTGTAGTAACTTTTACGTGGGTGAAACTGCGGGGTGCATAACAGTTCCTAACATAAAAATTTTGTGAAATCAGAATTCTTAGTCGATCCTGTTCTCAGGTCGTTCCCTTGTTCAAACGAGACCGGCTCGTATCATGCCTCCCGTATCTATATACGGTCAAATCAACCCCTGAGTACGCTCCGTTAAGTACCTGGGGGTCACTCTTGATAGTCGCTTTTCTTTTAAGCCGCACGTTAAACGCGTGCGCCAAAAAGCCCTCTGTGTTACACAAGTTGTACCACCTCATAAACGCTAGAAGTAAAATGTCGCTTAGAAATAAATAAAATAAAATAAATAAAAATAAAAAGCCTTATATTTCCTAAAATAAATTTTACATTATACTGTTTTTGTTCTTTGTGGTACTTTCATAGGAACCCCTCTCAGGTGAAGGCCTCTCCCAAAGATTGCCATCTCTCTCGGTCTTGTGCAATTTGAGTCCATTGTGGACCTGTTATTTTCTTTATGCCGTCGTCCCAACGAGCATAGGGTCTACCTTTAGTGCGTTTTCCCAATGGTCCTTTCCATAGTGTGACGGTGTTGGTCCATCTGTGGTCTTTGAGTCGGGCCACATGTCCCGCCCATTTCCATCTTTGTTTTTGAGCGTGGTTGAGAGCGTCTATTGTTTTTGTCTTATTTCTAATATAAGAATGTTTAATTTTATGGATTTTCTTTATATTTAACATGCTACGTTCCATTCCCTTTTGACATGTTAGTATTTTATTTTTTGTTTTATTTGTAAATTTCCACGTCTGGCTTGCATATGTCAAGCATGGAATGAGACAGGAGTCCATGACTTGCCGTTTATATTTAAGAGGCATGTCGCTCTTAAATATTTCTTTTAAGCTCCAATACCTTGTCCGTGTGTTTTTTACTCTACGCTCCACTTCTAACTCATTCATATTTCGGTTGAACCCAATTTGTTTTCCCAGATAGATATAATGGTCTACATAGTCTAAAGTTATATTATTAACTGTTAGGTTCGTTCTTGTGTGGTTAGTCATTACTTTTGTTTTGGATATGTTCATTTCTAACCCAACGTGCTTGCTTTCATAATGGAGGCCTGTAATCATATGTTGTAGAAGTGAGCTTGCTTCAGATAGAAGTACTAGGTCGTCTGCAAACCGGAGGAGGCTTAAGCATTTTATATTTTATCCTTTTATATATAATCCTAAAGATTGCCAATTTAATGTATTTATTACTGTTTCTAAAACCGAAATAAAGATTTGAGGGGAGTTGGGTCCCCTTGCCTTACACCTCTTTTCACTGGGAAGCTTGGTCCGGCAGATTCCAGTTTTACTCTACTAGTACATTTATTATATATGTTTCTTAGTACCTCGATATAATTTGACTGTATATTTTGAGCGTTCAGACTAACCCATATGCTTTCCTATGAAATAGTGTCAAAAACTTTCTGATAATCGATGAATGCGATATATAGTGGTCTTTGATATTCTTGATATTTTTCAATTATCAGCTCTAGGGTGTGAATGTGATCAACAGTTGAGAATCCTTTTCTGAAACCAGCCTGTTCGATCGGTTGGTTTTGGTCAATTGTTGTCCTTATACGCTGGTTTATTATCGTAGAGAAGAGTTTATATATAGATGGTAGAAGGCTTATGGGCCTAGAGTTGCCAATGTTCTTTGGGTCTCCTTTTTTGTAGATCAGGATGATATTGGATTCTGACCATTGATAGGGCGTATCAAATGTCTCTAGTACTTTATTGAATAATTTTGATAATGGCAGAGGTAGTAGAGTATTTGCTGTCTTTAATGTATCATTAGTGATATAGTCCGATCCTGGGCATTTGTCTGATTTTAATCTCATTATATTAGTTTTAATTTCTTCGCAATCTATTGGTTGTATATGGCAATGTGATGTAGCATATGTGACTGACTTATCGCTGCTTATGAGGGTGGCATCTGGAGCACTATATAGTTTTTTATAAAAGTTTGTAGCAATGTTAATTATGACGTTGCGGCTATATGAGTTTTGTCCTAAGGCTTTTAGACTTTCAATCCAAGATCGGCTAGTTCGCAGTTCTTTGTAGCCTTTTTTTAAGCTGCCATATTCTTCTTAGTGTGATTTTAGTACAATCTGTGGTTTTTGTAATTTGCTTTAATATTTTTGCTTATAAGCTTGTATAAAGCTTTAAGTTCGTTTTTCATACACCTAGTTTTGTTTTGACATTTTTGCAGTACATGACGTCTTTTTATTAGGTTTTTTGTGTGAGTTGTTAGTGGATTTTGTCGGCTTGTCTTATTTGGTACCCATGCACTGCGAAGGCTATCGTGTATAGAGGTAATCAAGCAGTAGTAATTTTGCACTGAACCTTCTACGTCTAGGTCTGGTAGTGTCGTTAAATTATATTTTAATGACTCCTTAAACAGTGTTCTTGCTTCTTCGGTTTTAAGTGTACTAAAGTTGTTGTTCTTGTACTTAATTCTGCTTTGTAGAGGTTTAGCTAATGTAATTAGCGCTCTGAGTGGTCTATGATCTGAGGGATAGTCGACGCTCAGCGTTTCAATATTTAAAAACATTTGAGGCCGGTTCGTAAGTATAAAGTTTATTTCGTTTTTATATTCACCACTAGGGGAGCGCCATGTCCATCTTCTTTTAGGGTTTTTCTTGAAAAATGTATTAATGATTGCGAGTTTGTTTTCCAAGGCAAAATTTACTAGTTGTTGGCCTCTGGCATTTTTCTGTCCATAGCCGTTTCGTTTCATTAGTAGATATTCGTCTGCTAGCGGTTCACCTATCTTCGCATTGAAATCGCCCATTAAAATAAAATACTTATAAGCTGCTTTTCCAATGACTTTGTAAATATTTTCGTAAAATAGCGTGATTTCTTCGTCTTCTGCTGCTTCTGTGGGGGCGTAAACATGTATTATTGTGAGAGACTTCTCTGGAAAATTCATATTTATAAGTGCCACACGTTCGGATATACCAATATAGCTATCTAAATATGTCTTCAATTATTTCTTTATTATAAATCCGACTCCATATCTACCTGGTGTTTCGCCAGTGTGGCAAAGAATAAAGTTGTCGTATTCTGAAATCATGTTGCCTAATCGGCGAGTTTCTGCTGGTCCAATAATGTCGTATTTAACGTTTGATAGCGCCTCGTTTGGTTCAGTAAGTCGTTCATAGGATGATAGTGTTCTTACATTATAAGTGCGCTAGAATAAATACGCTTAGAAATAAGCGTACATTATACTTAACATGCATAAGTCCGATTTTCTCCTATTGCTGTCCTGTGTTCGCACACGTCAGCGCTAGGACGTTGTACCCTTTGCAAGTAGTGCAAAATAGGTTCCTCCGTATGGCCACGGGCGCCCCGTGGTATATCCGCAATCTCGATCTTCATAAAGATCTCGAGTTCCCCTCTGTTAGTGGGCACTTCAAAGTGCTCACTAAATCTCACTTCGATAGGGCCTCCTCTCACCCTAACCCCCTAGTCACAAAAGCAGCGGTATACAACCCCGACTGCGTGACCAACGTCGCGTCGGTCGACGTCCCAGACCTGTTCTGGCCGACGAAGACGACGTTATCACTACAACTGTCAAACGTATCATAACTACACGCAAACAGAGACAGACACACAGCCGCGTTGCAGGTACACTACACCCCGTCCGGGGGATCCGGACGCGGACGCAGTTCAGACCACAACAACACCCTGACAGACAACAGCACACACGTTCGGCTCCGAATAGCCAGAACGACGATGTTAGTTCAGTCTTAGTCAATAACGACAGTGCTTTATTACAGAGCTCAAATCAAACCGCCGTACCGGTTAGGTTAAATACGACAACCGCGCGCATGTCGTACCACCCGCAAGTGGTGGAGGGGGGTCCGGGCCCCCCAGTCATGATAGCTCATAGAGCTCTTCTAGCTCAAGACCCGTGTCGGCCACTTTTTAGCTGCCGCGCGTGAGCTGCTCCCCTCCGTCAGAGGGGGGGAAAGGAGGACACCCGCTGTCCTCCTGGCCAAGATAATAATAGTATAACCTATTAATCGCAATATTCCGGTTTGCCTCCTC
Source organism: Calycopis cecrops (assembly GCA_001625245.1). Lineage (NCBI taxonomy): Eukaryota > Metazoa > Arthropoda > Insecta > Lepidoptera > Lycaenidae > Calycopis > Calycopis cecrops. The sequence goes on from LUGF01020919.1 coordinate 40,590, forward strand.
CCAGATTAGCTGGGAAAGAAGGGGGTCTGCACTCCCATCGACCACAAATTACAGAGGTTCGAGCTACCTTAGGGCACTCGCCTCTCATACAGATGAAGCTGCACTGGGCTTTCAGTCTGCTAGCGTAGAATCTATCTAAAAAAAAAAAAAAAGAATTCTTAATAGAAGTGGTAAAATATTATGTATCTACTAGCCGCGCTCCGCGCTTTTACCCACGCGAGTTTCGGTACCGTGGAAATATCGAGATGAAAAATGGATGTTGGCCGATTCTTAGTCCTAACCGATATGCACACAAAAGTGCATGAGAATTGGTCTAGAGTTTTGTTTCGGAGGAGTAACTACATATAACTAACATTGTGACACTAGAATTTTATAAATAATAGATATAAAATCGTTCATAATAATCTTTGTGTCAAAATTTCATTCATATATTTTTGGATATATTAATAATAACTGGTACCTGCGACTTCGTTCGCGTAGCGTAGTAATATTATAAAATAACTATCTTCCGCCCGCGGCTTGGCCCGCGTGGATTTCGGACTTCAAAAATGATTCAAAATTTTAACTTATTATGTTATTCTGATATGAAAGCTATATTACTGTAAAGTTTCATGAAAATTCGTTCAGAAGTTTTTATATGAAAGAGTAACAAACATCCTCACAAACTTTCGCATTTATAATAATTAGTAGAATAGTGATTTGTTATTTTTTGCTTGCAGTGTTCCGAAATTCCGATTTCCCGTAGGAATGAGCGATATTAGCGCAGGAAAAAGTATTTTTGATGTTGACCAGGTTTAGTATCTGTACACCACAAAAAGTTTCATTCGAATCCGTCCAGTAGTTTCGGAGATTAGCCTGGACAAACAGACAGACAAAAAAAATTAAAAAAAAAATAAGTTTTCTAATACTATTTTAACATCGCCCCCAATTAGTTTTTCATTTAATATATTCAATGTACACACGGATTTTATTGTTTTATTATATGTATAGATTTTATGAAATAATCAAATCGTAGGTAATATTAGACATGGTCATATACTAATTTAAAATAAAATAATACCGATAGTATTCCTTGATATGTATGTCTATATCGAAGCGTGCATAATCGTAATCGTTGTATCAAAATTTCATTCAAATAATTTTGTATAAGTGAATAATTTTTTGCAATGGGTACATAATCAAATCGTACTATTAGACATGGACATAGAGTTATTTAAAATTAATTAATACCTACATTATTCCAATAATTAAATATATCTTCAGCTAAAGAAGGTTATATACTAAAATCTAGAAGACTCATGGACATACGTCGTAAATAATAATTATTAGCCTCCTACGCAAGTCGCTGTCATTTAGTATCTATTGTATATGCTAACTATGGTGTACTAGATTTTCAAGCTTATAATTAAATGTTTTAAAGTCCCATTTCAAAATTCAGTCTGACTTTAGTATCCAGTCGGTGAAATTATTCATACCAATTTTAATGTTAACTTTAACAACTAACATCAAAATTTAAATAGTAGATATATTGAACGCAAATAGAACTATAACGTCATAGATTATATACTATAACAGAGATATAACGTATTTACGACAACAAGAAACGTATAAATACAAGAAGAAAATATCGTGTATAGTAGAGAACTGTAACACAAGTTCGATGTTACTTAGTAAGGGATTAGTTAGACTAACGTGGTTTCTACGATTATTGTTATTATTATTACCAGCTGACCCGGCAAACTTCGTACCGCCTCATAGTTCAGAGTCTATAAATAAAAATCTGGACGATAATTGTAGAATATTTCAACTTTGTTAAAATGTGTTCAAAACTTACCGGACCAAAAAGAACCCCAAATGTATTATTTTCTTATTAAATCTCCGTTTAAACATGGACTTCTACCAATAACTCAAAACCAAAATTTACCAGACCGTGGACGGACAGCCATTCTCAAGTTTTAGCGAGACTAACGAACAAGTCATTTTTATGCACATTATGTATTAAATTATTATGTTATATAATAATTATTGGTATATTTTTGTTGGGTTATTTATTCTTAAAATCATCAATTAAAAATGTCTAAATTTCAACCAAAGTAGAATACAGATATATTCCGTTTGGGTCCGAAATAGAAGTGATCGCATCAACGTGATTGTAACAGATGTGTGCTACTATGGCGATGTGTTTATCATACGATTATCCGATTCAACGACCGATACGAGTTCCTATCACAATTAAATGACATTTTTGTCAGCGAGGGGAGGAGATTAAGTTATTTTATTTGACTACCTACAACAAAAATTATGTATCAAACCAAGAAGAAATTTGAATATTTCTCAAATATTATGATTGCAAAAGTTTTCACCTTTTTAATATTAACTATTGAACATTTGAAATTGAAATTTCACACAGATAGATTTTTTTTTTTTAATAAATAAATAAATATCTGTGGACTTTACACACCACGTTAGCCTAGCCCCGTGCTAAGTACCGCAATGACTTGTGTTACGGGTACTAGACAACGAAATATATTTTAATGTTTTTATAAATTTAAGAAATTTTATATATTTATATATTAAATTCTTTTATGAATGTAATAAAATTAGTTTTCGTCTTGTTATATATAAATATAATAAATAATACATAAATGCTATGGAAGAGCGGAAGCTCCTAACACAAGTGCTTGTACAACTTAAAAGGAGCTCCCAACCCAACTCTTGTTGTATTAGATAATAAGAAACCGAATGAAGATTATTATTATTATTATTTAAGATTTTTATTATGGAAATACATATAATACATAGATAAACATCCATGACCAAGGCGAGATTCGAACCCGCGACCCCTGGCGCAACATGCTCCACTCATCCGAGCCCTGTACCACTGCGCCAGCCTGGTCGTCAAAAGAATTGAAATCTAATATCAAATCCACGATAAAACCTTTAAGCCTGTCGCAGACTAGTCAACTCATCATACAAGCCAACGTACACATACAAGTAAACTCTCATCTATACCTACATATAATAAAACAGTAAATTTCATGTGTATGTACATTGAAGATATTTGAGATTTATAATTTGATGCTTTTTAAATGTTTTCTCTGTCTGTTTGTCTGTTTGTCCAGGCTAATCTTTGAAACTACTGGACGGATTCGAATAAAACTTTTGTGGTGTATAGATACTAAGCTGGGTCAAAATCTAGAACTCTTTTTACTGCGGGAAAATCGCACATTCCTACGGGAAATTCAGTACCAAATTATACTTTTCCTCACGGATCTGAAAATTTTAAAGAAACTAATTATAGAACTACGTTACGCCAACAAAGTTGCGGGCACCAGCAATATAAAATAAAATCAAGTAGTTTTTACAATTGTGTGATTGATCGACTATTTGACAGCAAATGCGCTAAATATTCAGTGTATGGTCAAATGTACTATTCGTTAGAAACCTACACTTTTCAAGTTAAAACTTCTTTAGCGAAAATATTACACGTAGGTACATAAATGTAAATAGGTACACAAAATATATAAAATGTAATAATATAAATATATAAAATAAAATAATATAAAATACATAAGTTATTTGTATTTACCTATTGCAGGTAAAATTCAATATAATTTTGCTAAGTTTGAGTGGTGTTTGAACAACCAGGATATTGCAAATCATTTATTATGTGATATGTCTATCTACAGATACTAAGCTACAGTGATGGCGCCCAATCGATATGGTGTTTACAAATATTAAAATTTACGACTTCTATCAATGGCTGTATAGTTCCTAGTATACGATGTAAAATTATACTTCACACTTGCTATTCAGTATTCACACACTACATGTTAAATATGTACCAAGAATAATAAAAGTTCTGTCTTATGTACCTACTAGCTGCGCCCCGCGGTTTCACCCGCGTAAAATTTCGATCCCGTCAAAAATAGAAAATCATCCCATGGCATCCCATAGGAACTTTTTTTAGGGATAAAAACTATCCTGTGAAAATCCAAGTTAGCCTCTATGTTTGTGCGCCAAATTTCATGAAAATCAGTTCAGCAGTTTTTGCGTGAAGGAGTAACAAACAAACAAACACAAACTTTCTCATTTATAATATTATAGTAGGATAACAACAACAAAGTAGAGGTTAGACTCTATCAGGTGGGAGGTACCTCTCCTTACACGATACCAGCGTAAAGCGACAGCTGGGCTGTCGCGTGTCATGCGGTGTAAGTAGCCAGTGCCCCATGTAGGGGCGAGGAAGGAGGGTAACGTATCTGCATATATGCGGATGTCTATATGCGACGGTAATCACGGATTGGCTCCGAATGATCGTTCGCCGTCTTATGCTATAAAAACAAGGTCTTTAAATGAGTAACTAGAAAATTTGATTAAATAATATTTACATATTTTATCACCTACATTGTGTAGGTACTTTACTTGATAAGTTATTGAAAGCCCTTAATCGAACCGTTAATCTAATATTACTCATGTACATGAGTCACAATGTTTCACTATAGACAACCTTGTCGGCGTTTGATACAGGACTATCTTTCGATAACTTTGTTACAGTGTGTAATGACTAATGACACATTTTGAATATCTGAAGGGTGTAGATTCTCTTCTAGCTTCAACATAGTGTAGTAGTGTGTAATGTATACAAATATTAAAATTTACTATTTCAATAGTTTTACAATGTATTTGTTAATGATGTAGGTACATTATATATCACATTTGCTACTCACACGCTAAATGGATAGATAGGGAGACTAATAAAAGCTCTGGCTGTCTAACGTACTTATAACTACAAATTTGAGTTTATATTGTATGAGCATTGTAAATGAGTCAATACAACATTTTATTAAATAATATTTATATATTTTATCACTAACATCGTGTACTTTACTTGATAACTTTATTGAAAGCTCTTAATCGAACCGTTAATCTGCTATTACTCACTATAGTCAACCTTGTATAGGACTATCTTTCGATAACTTTGTTACAAATTACAATAATGACACATGTCGAATAACTCATCTAGGTTCTATCTAAATTTTTTCATATTGAAGTTTATAAGATATCATTATTTATCTACAAAAATACATTACATACGTGATTTACGAATTTATAATTACATTGAATGATTTCTTAAGTTTGTACAAATGCTTTAGGTACAGTGTAATAAAACAATTTTAACGAATTATTTACTTGTTCAACTAAATCATTATAAATCTTAATTTAGTAACTTATGACATCAGGACAGTAACCTGACACCTCAGTCCACTCGTGGCCATAGTTGCTGTTAAGCTTCTGAGACGTCCAGTCGCTGGGGTGACTTGTTGCTGATAGATCCAGGATACCCCTCACCACAGCGGCGAAGGGCTAGTCGATATAGGCACGTTTTTTGTGCCGAGTCCGACACACCCGGCTCACCCAGGGCTGGTTGGAAGGTGTATTTTACCTGCATCACAAAAAAAACGTCTGAAACGTCGGTATTAATTATATTGTATTCTGTTGTTCAATTTCAAAAAAAAATTGTAAAATACATAAATAAACCGCAATGGCAGGATGGGATTGACATATTTGAATAAATAAAAACCCCGTTTAAAAAAATAAAAAGATACTTGTAGTAACATAAAATAAAAGTTTATTTTTACTTAAAGAAAACAGTACTTTATTTTATATTTAGAATTAAAAAAGATTTTTCACTTCGTATATTAATTAATATCTTTGCAAAATATTAATCAATTCAATGTAAAATACATTATGTTATGGCTCATATTAGCATCAGTCATAGCTGATAATTAAAATGATAATAATATGTATAAACTTCACAAGGAAAAAAGGTTTAGTAGGTATTTAACAAATTATTTGTATAAACGCAAATTAATTTTAATTAAACGTTTTTGTATATACGGTTCATAAAAAATCGGTTTACATTGTTTTTGTAACGTTTAATTAGTCCTGACCTTATTACATATACATTACACAAAAAATATGAATAACTTAAAATTAATCAACTTTATTTTTCAGGAAACCAACTAGCGGAAAAATACTTCTCAATGGAAAAGTTCGGAACGAGAAGATGTTCCGACGGCGCTCTTGCTACATTCCGCAAGAGGACAAAATGCACGACTCGCTCACAGTCAAGGAATCACTTCAGATAGCAGCAGAATTAAAATTAGGCAACCACGTTAGCAGACAACAGAAGCACGATCGGGTAAATTACACTTATTTTTTTTCTAGAAAAAAAAAATTGCGCATTTTACTTTTTTTTATATAGTTTATAAGTCAAACCAGCAATCGGAGCCAATTTCATGACTACAGACGCCCATAGCAAATCTGCAGATGCATTGCGCTCCTTTCTCCTCCCCCCTCCAAGGGCCCCGGGCTACTTACTACTAACGTGACAGCTGTCGCTTCACGCCAGTGTCGTGTATCGAGAGGTACCCGGTCGTGCCGCCCGATTCGACTGCAGCTGTTGCAGCGTGGTACTACCTCTTACAAACTTTTAAATTTATAAATTTTAGACAACTGTGGAATTAAAATTAGGCAATCACGTTCGCAGACAACAAGCGAGATCGGGTAAATATTTACACATGTTTTCTATAGCGCGTTTCAGATAACTGTGGCGTTCATTGAACCCTGTCTACCAATGTACTTACATTTTGTGAGTGACACGATAACATCCTATGACAATTAGCGCAATACCGTAATTTGCATGTCGTGGTAAAAGTTGGGACGAGCCCGTGGCCTGTTTTATTTATTTATTTGGAAAACAAACAAGTATACACAAAAATTATCAGCTATGTTAGTGTACCCTCAACAGCGTTTTCACGGATTACAAAAACATTTAAACACATAACACAATTTAAATAGTAATGGTACAGAACTCCGAATACGTAGAATATGCGCATTGGATCTATATACTTGGGTATATATAATATACCAGCAATAGTTTATTAAATATAGTGATCCAAGAGAAAGATTTATATGTATAAAGACTTCATTTTTGAAGTCCGAAATCCACGCAGGCGAAGCAGCGGGCGGGAGCTAGTTTATTATAATGTAGGTAGGTAATTAATACTTCTATAAACATTTACTTAGCACGAAACAATTCGGCACGTGCTCTCTAGTTCAATCTATTCTACGAATCTAGCAATTTATTTTTCCTTTTCACCTTAACCCATCTGAACTGACATAAGCAAAATTGAAAAATGTGTGCGCCCCTAGTGTGAGAAATAAATAAAAACAAGAAAATAAATAAAATGAAACAAGTTGTATGAGTTATTGTGTACATGCAAAACAAGGTCGTTTACTTGCTTGAGAAATAAATAACATTGTTACTGAGTACTCACCGACGTTTGCATTTTCAATCTAAAATTAAAATCTATCATATACAGGGCTAGTTGGTCACTGGTCATATTTAAAAATAAGGAAATAAACATCATTTCAAGGGTGTGTTTTAATTTTATCGTGTTATTTGTAATATTTTGTTACATAAACATCGATTTGAAACGGTCCGTAAATATACCTACGCGCATTAGCACCCGAAGAGAATGTTGACCTCAACAGCTGATTGTTTCGTATCTAGCCGCGCGCGCATGTTACCCACACGTTATTTATTTTCGTACGGGGCAAAAATATTTTTAATATTATTTTTTTTATTTGTAAATTATAAATCGAATGTATTGTCGATTCTGAATCAAATCTGAAAATTTGGCCGGTGACCAAAAACTAACCCTGTAGACAGTAATACCCCGAAGTTACACGGTAGATGCAGGTAGATGCGACCGGGCTTTAGCCGCGTAAGTCGAATTCGCGTAAAATTTAAACATTACAGTCCTCTTTGACGAATAAGCGAAGAACTAATAAAAGCTTAGTATTAATATAGCTATAGTATTTTAGTTTTAGCCATTTATAAATGAACATTTCCATATCGATGGTTATTTGGCAGAACACTTACAAGTATTTGGCACCGCCTGTTATGTACAAACACTTATATACAATATAGTCAAATTTATTCTAGCATTTGTAATTTTACACTTTATGAATGGTAGAGTTGAGTGTTAGCCATAGATATTCTTTATATCTCTATGGTCTTAGCATTAATTGATGGGAACCTATAATATATTAAATATATGAATTATTTGTATAAAATTATATAATATTTTAATATAATATACCTATTAATTATATGTACATGATTGTAAATGAAATGTCATTTTTGTCGAATCCCTGTCAAAGTAGTAATAGTTACTAAATAATACAGTCACATATTCTATCATTCATTTGGAACGCAAGTGAACTGGCTTTAGTGTGGATGTTAGGTTGCATATTTACGATCTACAATAAATATTATTAAGCGACTTATACATTTATCGCCTATCCAAAACCACCAGAAAATCGCATTAACAAAGTCGCGATGATAACACAATACACAGAGCTGCAATGAGCAGTTCTAAATATGAGTTAACTGAAAAATGTTGTACTGGAAATCCCCGAGTATAAAGGAACAGCATCGTTTTAAAGGTGTTGCATACACCATAAATGTAAATAACTAAAAAAGTTAAATAGTAAAAAAAGTAGAATGAGTACCTATACATAAATCGAAACATGTGAGTGGCATAGTGCCAGAGTTATCGGAAATTAAAAATAGTTATTAAATTTAACTAAGCCGCTAGAAAAAGCCACTAGTCCCTAAAGCAATATTTCGCCACTAAATAGGGTTTTCAAACCACCAGTTTTAGTGGATAATTCACTAAGTTGGCAACACTGCCCACGTTTTTAACGTATAAATTAAGTAAAAAGTTATTTTACGCCAAGATTTAAATAACATTCGATGAAAAGCCTGACCAGCAAAGTTATCAGGCTTTAATCGTCTAATGTACACATTAATTATCGCGAGATATAGTGAGCAGTCTACCACCACCTGTTAGTGACTCACGCACAGATCGGAAAACTGTAAATATTTTAATAATAATATTCACCAATAGATTAACAATATATCCCCGATATGAGTAATTGTTACACTTTAATATTATTTCCGAATTCATTTGGAATGAATTGTTTTGTTATTGATAAATATTATTTTAATTACCGTTGTAATTATTTTTTAATACATTGTCATAAAACTGATTTTATCGCGGTTTATTTAAATATTTTACAATACGGACGTTTCAGAAGTTTCGTGTACGTAATAACTTATGACATCAGGACATCTGTCATCTCGGTCCGCACTTGCTGCAAATCTTCTGAAACATCGAGATCGTAAGATACTTAAATAAATTTCCATAAAATCCGTTAAAATTGTTTTATTACAATGAGTAACATGGAATATTTTGAATGATTCTTATTTTTTTTTTAAATTAATATAGACACAATTGTAAGCATACCTTTCATTCGAAAACTATAGTTATATATAAAACTATAGCTCTATTTTTCTATAGGTAATAGATTTATTAATGACAAGTTACTGGCGACGCTCATAGACATCCGTACAACCAGATATACAGATGCGTTGACTTTCTCAATCCAGACTCTTACGAACGTACTAAAGAACAGGTAATAAATATAGTAAAATCGGGCAAACGAGCAGTCTGAGCCGTTCCATCCGGCGCACAGCCATCATGTCTATCGGCGCCCATTTATGTATCGTGTAAGCAAGGGGTACCTCCATAGTCGTTCCGGCTCAATTCGGCATACATGCATGCAGCGTGGCCATTACCTCTTATTAACATTTTTTGCGGATTACATATGAGGGATGGATGGAGGGGGAGGGGGTCCTTAAACCATAATGCCAGTCCCATTGAGATACAATAGAAATCTTAGAGCTTTATAACAAACAAAATGTTTCCGCAAGATACGGTATTTCCCGTATGTTAAGTTAGTCTAGTACTATAGACAATATAACAAAATTACGTAATATCTCGGGAAATACTCGTACAACAATATTTTCCCGAAAGAACAACATTTATCGCCACTATAGATTCGTAATACTTTAAGTACATTATTAATTAATATGATATGATAAAAGATATTAACTAATACTTTTATATTTTTATTATAAGTATGAGTCAAACAATAAAAACGAATCAACCGAAATTATTTAAAATAGAATAATTACTTTTGAACGTCATAGTATTTTATGAATACATTTTATGACGAGTTATTTCTGTCTTCTTTATATAAATTACTTTTAATTTTAAATCTCATTATATGTATAATATAATTTTAATATTGTTTATTCAGCGAGTTTTAAAATTCTATCTCAGCTAGGGTTACCATACATCCAGATTAGTTCAGACATGTCCGACCATCTAGATTTCTGTCCGGATCTAAATCTATTAATCTTTAATTTCCCACTACCTAATCTAAAAACAAAGTATATCTTCCTTAACAATTCTTCCGTGCGTCCATGTCTACCTACTATGCCACCCTTACTAAGTGGGTTTGATAAAGCGCCTCAAAACATTTACTTAAAATGATTTATTTTTAATGGGTTCTAAAAAAATGTCCGAAATTTTTAGGAACTGTTCGGCTTTTTGTCAGTACTTTCAAATTTCTTACTGGTAACCCTAATCCCAACCCAATTCGGTTGCAGTGCAACAAGTATTATTTTAGGTATAAAAACTTACAATATTGCAGATTGATCGTGGAAAATTTTAACTTTTTATATAACTATAACCACAGGTCACACCGTTTATCAAAACTTGATTTTGTCAGTCAACGCTTGGCATCGCTCAAGTCGACTAATAATAATTAATGTTGTTTTATATATTATAACCTTGATAACTATAATTATTCTAATCTGTATATTAAAACGTGCAAAAAAATATCCCATCCCTTTTTTAAAGAATTGTACGAATGGAGAATTTTTAAATTACGTACAGTGGAAGATTATATGGCGAAGATGTGAAAAATATATTATACAACTGCATTTTATTAATGAACACATATATTTTAGACTTCAAACCCACACTACGTCACGCGCACCATGCACATACTCATTTCAAACAAATTTATTAACGTCTTTTCAAAAAGGGGAATAATAAAACGAGCTTATAAAAAATCACTTAGCGACTGATGATGAGATACTGTATTAATAACTCGAGCGGTAAGAAAATAAGTAAGCGAAAAATAAACTAAACTAACGACGAATATTGGCTAATAATAAAATTCAAAACGAAACAAAAAGTGAGTTGCGATTAATCCATTTCACATATTAAAAATCTAGCTGAGCGACTAAATTACTAAGTGAGCGACTAGAAATACAAAGAGGGCAACGTTAATATTAAGTTAGGAGACGATTTTTCTAAATGAAGTTTTACATAACGAACTGCTATAAAGTTCAGTTTGAGCAACATTTTGTGAGCTGCTCATTATAGTATTTTTCAAATACATTTTTATATTTAAAACACTTCATTTAAGATAAAATGCAGCACAGTATACACTATGTAACAAAAACCCTGTTTTTCCTTTTAAGAGTATAATCAGAATCGATATACAAGTGTAATAGTTCATCTCATTTAGTTCAATTGTTCATCTTAAAATTATAAAATAAATATTAATTCACTACAAAATTATTGTTAAAAAAGGTTACGTATACCTCGTATTTCGCACGGCTATATTTTTTCAAGCCTTTGAATTACGCCGCCCCGCCAAAGCGGCGCAGCTGCCGACTCACGAGTTCATGACCTTGACACCTGACGATTAGCTAGCACGTATTTTACGCGAATCGTTATCAAATGTTTGATTTCATGTAACTTTCCACATATGTAAAGCACTTAACGAATTTTTGATTTCATGTAACTTTTCACTTATGTAAAACTGGTGAACACTATGTTATAATTACATCCACTTGACGGTTCACACTCGGCCATACATGTACATTGTGGGCATTAAAAACACCCGTCCTTACAAAAGAAATGAACATTCGTCAGTGAACAGTACACGGCTCAAGAAGTCGCTGTCTTCTCGGACCCTGTCTAAAAGCGACCTGCTGTAATCCATTCGATGCTCGTAGTCGGATGGCAGAAGGGATTGCACTCGACGATAATGGTACGGATGCTGGCCATCATCTCTTAAGACCCTCCATACGCGCATGTGGTTTACACCGACTTCACGTCCCACTGAGCGTGTACTTCGAGTGGGATCTACACGGATCACCTCACAATCACAAGACTTGCTCTTCAATGCTGTCGTCGCGGAGTCTGGGTCGTCCAGCGTCAGCTGAATGAGACTCGCGGCCGTGCACACTGCCGGTGTTGTACGTTCGTATGTGCAGACGTTGGAATGCCATCGTCGATGTTCCGTGGCATACGCCTCCTCGTACAACCTGCGTGCCTCTGCATAATTGCTGTTCGTTCTCCCGAGACATATCAACATATTAAAATATTCCTCATTAGAATACGACATAACTCACAACACCACAAATCACTCACGATAATTTAAACAATGTCTAATAAAGCGGGGACGTCCTTCCGGTCTGTAGGTTCGCTAGAAACTAAATGCATTATGCAAAAAATATTGCAATTACGCAGGTGTCGGCACGTCTCAAAGCTTCGGCGGCTCGCGGCGTCCTTTGACACATGCCGCGCTGCGCTCGGCAATCGGTCAAAAGACTCCCTTTGTTTACGTGAAGGGGTGATAAACATTTTTTTGTGGTATCGAAAGTTATCAATGTTTTGATTTTAATTGATAATTGCCCAATACTTGATGTAATCGAATTATTATTTTCACTATTGATATACCTATACGTATATGTGCGTTCCCTTAAAGGGAACAACAGGGTTTTTGTTACATACTGTATATTAATACCTTACCAAATATTGAAAAAAATGCAGAACGTAATGTTGACACTCAAATATTTATTAAGTCGCTCAAATGTTATGAAGTCTTTCAGTAGCTCAAATTAATTTTTGTAAGTTGCTGTTCTATTGATTTCTCGTTGCTCGCGTCAGTCGCTCAATTAGTAATTCTGTAAGCTAAATTCATTATTTTTGACACCTCAAATTTTAATTTACAGTCACTCGTTTAAATACTACCCAAAAAAAAAATAGTATACACATTTAAATACATTTTTGTTATAATTATATGTAAGATATGTAAATTAAAAATATATTGTATGTACTTAGCTATCGCATTAGGCATAACCTGTAATGATAGTTTTAAGTTGTGGAAAATAAATAAATAAATAAAAAAAATTCTAAGGTACTGCCACACAATAGCCGAATTGGGCCGGCACGACTGGGGAATTACCTCTCGCTTACACGAGACCTGCGTAAAGTGACAGCTGTGTTGGCGCGTTTCGTGCGGTGTGTAAGTAGCCGGTGGCCCATGGAGGTGGTCACTGGGAGTGTAAATTCAAAAAGTAGACCGAATCAGGCTACTGCGTATGTTCGAAAAATGTCGATGAAAAAAATCGATTTAAATCATCGTATTGTATTGTACATATAGGATGTGGGTATTTTATAATAAATTATCCCTTGATACTTCAATACTTTTGACAGTTACTTTTTTAGTTATTTAATATTTATTCTTTTTAATTACTTGTCTTTCCCTCTGTACCACTTTAAATATTTGAATATGACATGACGTTTTTCATTAAACATAAAAAGCATCATCTTTAATCTTCAGGTATCATCTAATAGTTAAAAACTGCAACATAACTATCTCAGCTCTTATGTAGCGTTTACACGTTGGGCCAACCTCGGTCAACTCAGGGCTGCCTACCGTATTATAATATATAGTATTGTCATAGTAAAATAAGAATAGTAAGCTATCCAATTCCAAACTCCTCCTTTGCCCTCTTATACTATAACAAAAATATCTATGTTTTTTATCATATAGGGCCCATAGACATTAGCATAGAGGCTATAGAGATGTGCTGCCCTCCTTTCTCCTCCATGGGGCACCGGCTACTTACTCACCGCACGAAACGCGACAGCACAGCTATCACTTTACGCCAGTCTCGTGTAAGCGAGAGGTACCTCCAGGTCGTGCCGGCCCTAATTTACACAAACAATGTAATGGTAACTTTAATAATGAAAATATTCTTTATTGTGCAAATTATAGACAGTAAAAGCAGTAAAAAAGCCGTCTTTATGTGCGTCCATACTGTAACATGTACTGTACAATATGTTACAGTATGGACGCACATAAAGGCGGCCTCTTTAATTTACAGAAATTTCTTCCAGGCAACCTTAACCTAGAGGATAAATTAAAATTACATGGAGGTGGTGCACAGTTAAAAACGAAAAATAAGTTTATATATTCTATACATAGTGAATAAAATAAATATATAATTATAATATAATATACACAAATTTATACAAATAAAATATACATAATTAAATAACAATAATATTAATTAAATTAATAAATTATAAACTATCTAAACCTTAATAATATCATTGATATTATAGTATTCATAAAATAAGTAAATTTACTAAATTACTATTGTATTAAATATATATACATATATTGTCTATTGTAACCTCTATGCCGACCATAGACCATAGACATACGTCTATGGTCTATGGTCGGCTCGCCGAGGTTGGCGGGCCAACCTCGGCCAACCTCAATACGTCACAAACGCTGGCCGGAGGGTTGCCAACATTTCTTCGGCGAAATAAAGTATTTTCAAAATAAGAATTAAAAAATATAGTATACTCCAATCAAATATAGTACATTAAGTTTAGGTAGGCGGGACAGGTTCAAATAAAAAAAAAGCTTGTTGAGACATTAAGCATGCATCAATAAACACAATTTTTAGCTATTTGCATTTATTAATATAAATGTTGCATTTATTAATATTTATTAATATAAATATCGCAGTCTTGAAAATATAGTATTATGTAACATAATCGACCGTTGCCGCCGCGAACTGCGCGCGGCTAGATACGAAACAATTAGCTGTTGAAATCAACATTCTCTTCGGGTGCTAATGAGCGTAGGTATATTTACGGAGCGTTTCAAATCGATGTTCGTGTAACAAAATATTACAAATAAGACGATAAAATTAAAACACACCCTTGAAATGATGTTTATTTCCTTATTTTTAAATATGGCCAGTGACCAAAAACTAACCATGTATATACTAATATTATAGTAATATTATTAATATTATTATATTAATATTATTAACTAATATTATAGTACGGTTGTGGCAACACTAGCTGGCCGCCAACTCCCTTTGATCTGTGTCGAAAAACCGACACTGGTCCGGGTCGGCGACCAACCATCGCCAACCACGGCCAACCACGGCCAACCACGGCCAACCACGGCCAACCATGGCCAACCACGGCCAACCACCATAGTTACCAACCATAGACTATGGTCTATGGTTGGTAAGTTGGTGGAAATCCGCATAGAGACCGCATAGTAATATAGGCGTCGGTAGGCAAAAAAAATGTCCCCGACTGCTCGTTTGCCCCTATATGATAAAAAAACATAGTTATTTTTGTTATAGTATAGAGGGATTTGGACTTAGATAGCTTACTATTCTTATTTTCTATGACAATACTAAATCTTACAGTACGGTAGGCAGCACTGAGTTGGCCTAGGTTGGCCCAACGTGTAAACGTACCATTAGATTGTCGAAACCTATAGAATGTTCAATTCAAACCCTTTTTATCTTGTTACATTCAAGGCCCAAAAATATATGGAATAGTTTGAGTCTCCTCTGGTTCTCTAAAAGTTTAATCCCGACAATGAGTTCTAGGGTGAATGTTTTGGAAATTGAATTAAATTTGAAATAAATTATAAATTCACATGTAGAGTCGATTTTTTTTATATAATAATGACAGGACTAACTGGTCATATTTAATTTTTATTTACAAAAAAATTTACCTAGACACACAGTCAAACTGTATACAAAATTGAATGGATTATTTTTTCCAAATGAGATAGAATGTCCATGTATGGGCAATACGTAAAGATAGATCAGTATAAAAATCCTACTAATATTATAAATGCGAAACTTTGTATGTTTGTTTGTTACTCTTTCACGCAAAAACACACATAGAGGGTAACTTGGATTAATACATAGGGTAGTTTTTATCCCGAATGATGGGATGTTCCTATGGGATAGTTTTCTATTTTCCACGCGACCGCACGGGGCGCAACTAGTAGACCATAAAATCAGAATATTTTACAAATCCGATTTGTTGCAGATAAATGAAATTATGACGTCGTTGGGCTTAGACAAGAACAGCCACAAACAAGCGGGCAAATTGTCGGGCGGACAGAGAAAGAGGTTGTCCATCGGCTTGGAGCTTGTCACCGACCCACCTATTATGTTTCTGGACGAGCCCACCAGGTAACATTTTTTTTAATCTATCTATATATTATATAAAAAGTCATGTAACTGTGTTTGTCAAAGATGGTAAACGAAATTATCGAATCGTTTTTCCGACAAACATTTATTCTTTTATTTTTAAATTTTAGCTGAAATTTGGCAAATGTGTATCACGATGTCAGGTTTGGCATGCGTGTGTCTCGTTTGAGAAATTCCACCAAAAAATTAGAAATTAAAAAAAATTTAAATTTGTCAAATTTGCACCAACATATAGTCCATATTTTATTTTAATTGCCACGATGATTTTCATTGCACAGCAACGTGCTGCCTAATCAGCTATTACATTTTACATTTTGGTCACCGGTCAAATTTTCAAGTTTGGTTCAGAATCAATAATACATTCAATTTATGAATGAAAAAAAATTATTACATAGAATTACTTTATGCTATAAAAATATTTCTTGGCCACCACGTGACGTGTCACGTGATTCGCGAGTCGCTATCGGTCGGCGTCACTGACCTTGATGCCGATACACATCGTTTGCGAACAACGATCGATGTATTTTTAAGAATCGTTTCAAATCGATATTTATTTAACAAAATATTACGATTAGACGATAAAATTTAAAATACACCCTTGGAGTGATGTTTACTTCTTTATTTTCAAATTTGGCCAAAATGCTACCCTGTATATGACCGATAGTTTTGTGGCCGATATTTGTTTGGCTAATTTCCGAAACTGTCAAACCGGTTTTAATGAAATTTCGACACGTAACTTTGTGGTACGTACACGTACTAATAATATAGTCTTTTTTTCCACCACTATATTTTTATCGCCAAAACAACTTACTATAGGTATTTATATTATAAAGAGGTAAATATTCTCTAATTTTTTCAATAAAACAACTTTGACGGATTTTATCGCGGTTTATTTAATTATTTAACAGGCCCTGCGTTTGAAAAGCTTTACATCAACTATGGTCACGGGTAGACCGAGATTAAAGATATCATGTTGTCATAAGTATTAAAAATACCCAGAGATTTATAATTATTTTGTTGTTCCGATTAAGTCTTTTTATCTCTTGCTCCGATTGCTGGTTTCTTTTTTTTATAGTATAGGGGGGAGCATGATATAAGCAAACGAGCCATTTTCATGACAACCGATGCTCATAGACATCTCCAAAGAGATAAACAGATGCGTTTCCCTCCTTCCACCTCCCACCTCCGTGGGCCATGTTTTTTATTTACATAGTCACTTATTGCTTTAATGTTTATATAGTTGAATATTAAATAGGCCAAATAGCTTATGGATATAGAACTCATAATTTTATTATAACCCCAACTTATATAATCATTATTAACTATTGGAATATTGCATATGGGTACACTCAACCTAAGCACATTAATCAACTCAATTAAAAAAAAACCGGCCAAGTGCGAGTCAGACTCGCACACCGAGGGTTCCGTAGGAACGGGAGCTATGAGCAAAAGTAATAGACGTTGAGAAAATTACACTTCCTTGCGACAAACTAATATATGCGGATGCTTGCATACATTTAGTATGAAACGAACTACATGCATAAGTTGGTGATGATTTTTCCAGTGATATAAAATTTATTTACCAATTTTTAGATTTATTCCTATATGTATACTGTAAGGTCTTACTTGTTGCCAAATTTCAGAATTCTAGCTCAACGGGAAGTACCCTATAGGTTTTCGAAAAAGTGCGTTTTCATACAAAATTTGTGCATAAATGGCTATAACTTTTTATTGCGTTAACTTAGAAGTGTGATTTTTTCAAGGCATCAAGACGTAACTGACCTCAGCTTAATCCCTTCAAGCGTTTTAGAGAAAAAGGTCTTGACAGACGTACAGACGGACAACAAAGCGATCCTATAAGGGTTCCGTTTTTTCTCTTTGAGATACGGAACCCTAAAAAATAGCTTATGGAGTTACGTGATTCACGCGATTCATTAGGAATCACGTGTTCAGCTCTGTCTCAACGATGCAAGACAAAGAGCATGGCCGTTTAGATGATAAATAAATATTATGACACATGCTTATTAAAGTAATAATCTGCACCTTGATATTTGAGGAGGGCCAGTTAAGATCGGGCACGAATATGTGCCCATGAGAATGAAATCACCGCAAACAATTATGCTTTCACGTTTCGAGCTGTTTGTAAGTTTCAGGAGGCCCATTGGGGGTATGAATGCAGGCAAATCTATGCGAAAAGTAATGGATTCAGTAGTCGTAATGTGGCTCCGATTACTCGTTTCACCCTCTTAACTTAAAAAAATCAAATACAATACAGTCGAAGGGAAAAGGGTGAAGGTGTTTTGAATTTCACTCTATAACTGAGACTCACCCTCGACGGAGGGTGGGATCCTCACTTCACTTGAAGGACCGGAACAAAAGTCGTAATGAGGCGCATTGTACTCTTGCAAGTAAATTTCTCATCCCAGACTTTTTCGCTGTAATACAACGCCAGTAGCCCTTAGGGGTTAATGTGAAGACAAGATTGAAGATACTTTTACGGCGAGGTATCTATTTATAATTAACCATTCTCGTTATGCTAATACCAACTAGTTTTACCACAGGTAACTAGCGTTTATTTTTGTCACATATAATTAATTACTTATAAAATATAAAACTGCCTACAATATATAAATCAATTTATAAAAAATATTATCATATATATTATTAATCCCTATGATTAAGCTAAAATTGTCGTTCAAACGAAAACGTGAACAAAACTTTTATATTTAACTACAAAGCACTTGACAAATCCTTTGGCTGCTCTGTCAACCGCCTTTCGCATTTCTTCGACCATATAACGTAACTAGCTGTTACTCGCGGCTTCGCTCGGGTGGTTTTTCGCGGTGAAAAGGAGCCGATTGCACTCTTCAGTCCCTTAACTATCTCCATACTAAATATCACATCGATCCATTGATCCGATTTGATGTGAAAGAAGGACAAAGAAACAAATAAACACACTTTCGCATTTATAATATGGTCCAAAAAACTTGGGCGTTGGTTAAAATGTTCACTTAAAAATAACTTGTTTTTGTATTATATTTGTATAAACGCTAAACTGTAACTAAGTATATAGTATAACTTATAAGTTCTAACTATCATCGGCTACGCTACCGTAGCAGTGCTACGATTTTCCCCTAACTTGCAAAATGTAATGCGACATGCGTAAAATCTTCGACGTTGCGCCTTTAAGGCGCTATGGGTCCCAAATGCGATCCGCCTAGTTAATTTTGCGTGGACGGCGCTCGAAAGTAGAGACAATATTTAGATTAATATTATTTTATAAAATTAACCATACGCTTATTTAAAAAAGTGACTCCTAAAATTTCTTCGATTACTGATTGGAAATAGATACATATTTTAGTTGTGGAAATAACTTTGATAGTTATTGAATAGTATGGATTTAAAAATTGATGGAAACGTCAGAAATAGTGTTTTTTCATTAAAGTTTACGATTTTTTCTATCGAGGCAAAATTCTTTAATCGTGTTTCAACGACCTAAGCACTATGCCGTATTTTGTTAACATTAACCTCAGCTAAAAAAAATATTGATAATCAATAGTTTTTAAAGGTTACGTTTTGAATATACGTGAGCACGGATTGACAAATTTGGAGCCCATTTCGCCTTAAGAAGCACCACTTCAATACTAAGTGATTTTGTCACATTTAAATTTAGAAACTGTGGTCGTCCCAGCGTCTACTCGACGAGGAGTCGTTTGCAGACGCTCTTCATCATCACTTTACTACCTTTAGGCAATTCGACGATCAAACGACAGAATAAAGTACACAATAAACCACATAGTTACGTCCACGAATGTTTTTTTATAGTACGAGGACAAACGAACATTCGAAGCCACTTTCATGACTACGAATGACGTTATACAGATGCCGTCTTTCCTTCTCCCCCCTCCACGGGCCACCAGCGACTTACGTATTATTTAGTTACGGTTACATGCATCATTAAATTGTTTATTTGTACTGATAACGATAAAACAAACATCGGTCGTGTCATGATTTACGTTTATTTATTATTACTGTTGTATATTCAAAATCTATAAATTCTTATTTTCATAGCAGTACTAAATTAGCGTAGTCGTTAAATTTGAGGTTAAAGAAGAAAGTACATAATATTTACTCTTTTACCTTTTTTGTGGACCAACGAGCAATCAGGGACATTTTCATGGCTACCGACGCCCATAGACATCCGTATAGAGGCTATACAGATGCGCTGCCCTCCTATCTACTCCCACCTCCATGGGCCACCGGCTACTTACACACCGCACGAAATGCTACAGCACAGCTGTCACTTTAGGCCGGTCTCGTGTAAGCGTTTGAAATTATTCCTTTTCATTATGAACCTGAACTTACGCTGTACTGTGTGAACAGTTTACTATGTACTTGTAATCTGTTTATCTCAGCAATGCTCCATATTACAAGGAAAACCCACTCTATGATTCTTGTCAGTATACCGATCTTACGGTTTATAAAAAGCGTGTGTCAGCTTCGACACACGGCATGAGTTTACTCCGTAAGAATGAACACGATTCTGATTAATGTGTGCAGTGTGAGAGACATAATCGACGCAGTAGATTAATCTACTACGCTTAAGCGTTATGTTGTTATGCTTAATCGATTACTGTTTCACATTATGTTACTACCTACTCATATTTTTTAGCGCTCCTCGAACTATTTATTAAGGTTTCTATTTACTATTTAGTAATATCATCTGGCTAAGTAATTATGTTAATCTGCTAGGCCCAAAAAACTTTTTTTAAGTTTAACATTTGACCTTAGTGTTTTTGAAATCTATTTAAACATTTTATTAATAGACATACCTTACCACTTATGCCTTTAATGGTTATACAAGTCCCAAGGGTCGAACCTTGGACTTTTATTATTTTTCACTTTGGACTCGAATCGATCAAGTCGTGATTAACCAATAGACCAGTCATCACTTGATAGGTATATAATACCTATGTATGTTCATAAAGCTAAATATGTTTTATGTAAGTTCAAGTGTGAATACAAGTATAAAGAGGCATAGTTTCTAGCTTTTTTTGTTTGTGAAATAATAAATTCGGTTCTTACAAACCATTTTTGACAGAATTAGTTCTTACTAATGAGTCTTGCCATCAATGGCAATTTGGCAAGTTGAACATCCATAAAAAAATCTAGTTCAAATATGAATACAATTATTATAAGGAGGCAAATTTTCTAGCTTTTTTTGTTTGTGGAAGATGCCTAATCTTTGGCAATATTTATCATCATTACATTTATAAACCAATAGAATGTTGTGTTTTTCGTTATTACGTAAGCTGTATTTTATAGAAAAATACATTCCACTATTTATACTTAATATTATAAAGAGGAAACCTTTGTATTTTTGTATTTTTGTATGTTTGTATTGAATAGGCTCAAAAAGTACTGGACCGATTTCAAAATTCCTTTTACCATTACTTAGAGGGATTCTTCCGAATCCGTATAGGCTATATTTTATCCCGGAAAATAGATAGGATTTTTCGTGGTAGTGAAAATTGTGGAGTAAGTCGACGAAAAAACTGTCATACGTTAAGGATTCTCGCGAACTCTGCCTAAATGGTTAGAGATGTATGGTTGACTTCTATAGAAAAGTTGTAGAGAGAGAAAAAAGTCCGCGATAGTATATACCAAACATTTATATTTTAGCAATTATAACCACTTTTCCATAGAATAAAAGTAATTAAAATTATTAGCCTATGTTTATTGATCATATTATCGTCAAATACTAATCCTTATCCAAATAAACTATTTATTGAACAAGATTGTTTGAATAGCTATAAAAATACTTTTCATTTTATTCCAATCAGACAATCCATTCAAAAGATATTACGAATTTAAAATTGTAAATAACCGTGATAGCAATTTTCCTCCAAAAATACTTCATCTTGGTGACGGAAAATTACCAACTCCAGTTCCAAACAGCTCCCAAGTAAGTATTATTAAACAATGAATTGGCTCAAACTGTTCGCAGTCTACAAATACTGGTAGACACAATCTATCCCGACATCGAAAATCTAACAGAACGAACTTCCAATTGGCTCTGTTCGAGAGCACCGAGAAACGATGCAGTAAATGAAATTAACAAAATGATTATTGAAAAAGTACCCGGTGATTTTAAATGTTTTAAATCCATCGACACCGTGTGTAACACCGAAGATCACACTATCCACAAGAATTTTTAAACTCACTCAATCCTGCCGGCTTGCCACCCCAGGAACTGAAATTAAAAGTAGGTACGCCCATTATGCTATTAACAAATTAAAGCCCTCCTAATATGGACAAGACTTTTGATAAAAGAATTGCGAGCCCATGTGATTGTAGCGACTATCAT
>LUGF01020919.1:80357-99487 GCA_001625245.1 Calycopis cecrops
CAACCTGTTTTATTTTTGTATTTATTTATTTTTATTTATTTATTTAATAATTTATGTACATGGAAAAAAACTTATATACTAAACAGGGATAGATTACAAGGCAAGTACAAAGGTACAGCTTATTCCATACAGAAATCTCTTCCAGCAGATCTGATAAAAGGAAACGTTTATAAAATTCAGGCCATATTTGGGTGTACATAAAAACAACTTATAACTAACAAAGTATAATGCATACATATAATTCATAAAAACATACATACAATAAATATCATATACATACATATATAAGTATAATAAAATAAACTAATATATATTATACTATAAGTACTAATATATAAACTTACGTAAATAATATAAAATGATATTATTAAGTTATAGATGAATCAAAAATTTACATAAGATTTAAATAATGCTCTTTCACTCTTTTTTTGAAAAGTCCAAGTTTGTTGCAATCACAAATCTCAGGCGGCAAGGAATTCCAAAGTTTGACGGAATGAACAGTGAAGGAGTAGGAAAAGAAGTCAGTTTTGTGAACTGGTATCTGTAGCAGAGTACGTCGATGTGACCTGCAGGAAGGATCATCCAAATGTGTAAATGAGAAACGGAAACGCAAGTAAGAGGGAGAATTAGGATTGAACAGCACATTAAAGAGGAAACAAAGAATTCTATAGTCTCTACGCAAACGTATAGGTAGCCACTGAAGTGTCCTGCGAGCCTGAGATACATGATCAAATTTCTTAAGACCAAAGATAAATCGAAGGCTGAGATTCTGCAAGCGTTCTAACTTATTTAGATTTTCCTCCGTTGTATCCAGGCAACATACATCTGCGTAATCAATTATTGGCTGAATAAGGGTCTGCGCAAGCGAGATCTTAGTCGAGAACGGTAAAAAATATTGTAGACGTTTAAGCGAATGCATTGAGTAATGCACCTTTCGGCTGATGTTGCTAATGTTAGCATTCCACGAAAGATTCGTGTCAAAGATTACACCTAAATTCTTCGCCGCATCAGTGTAAGTAATCACTTTGTCATTTAATTTTATAGGAGGGAGAGTAGTAAAATCGAGACGTGAACGAATTCGCTTACTGCCAATGATCAAAGATTTGGATTTCGCCGGATTTACAAGTAGGCCATAGGATTTAGCCCATTTAATAAAGAAATAGTTTAATGTGCATCCTGTAGTGCAAAGTGGCGGTATACTTGTAAGTCATCGGCGTATAAATGAAATTTTGAAGAAATTACTTTAGAAATGGAATTAATAAAAATTGAGAAAAGAAGAGGAGAGAGAACACCACCCTGAGGAACGCCCGCAACGAGATCACTCCAGTTGGAAAATGTTTCATTTACCTGTATCCGTTGCGAACGCCCGCGAAGGTATGAATTGAACCAGGCTACGGTAGGAGAGGATATATTAAGAGATTGTAAAACACTAAGAAGGATATCAAAGTCAATGGAATTGAAAGGATTGCTAAAATCTAAAAGAACAAGAACCGTTAGAGATTTGTTTTCCATAGCCCAGCGGATATCATCTGTTACGTTAACAAGTGCTGAAGTTGTGCTAAACCCAGGACGAAATCCAGACTGGAAAGGGCTTTCAAGATTATTATTATACAGGAAAACAGAAAGTTGTTTATGAACAATGTATTCGAGAACTTTAGAGAGGAATGGAAGGATAGATATAGGACGAAAATTAGAGGGAGAAGTGGAGTTGGAAATTTTTGGAAGAGGAATAATATTTGCCTTTTTCCAGGCAGCTGGGAAACAGCATGTAGATAAGGAGTAGTTAAATATGTAAGTTAAAGTAGGTAATAGGAAAGGAAGAATTAATGTAATCATTTTAGAGCAAAGTTTATCACACCCCACAGCCAAAGATGAAATCGAAAGTATTGCTACCTTTACGTCTGTCTCAGTAATAGTTTGAAAAGCAAATGTAGGATTACAAATTGGCAAGTTCGTTAAGTAGCTTATAGTATTAGTTTTGATAGTCTTGCTCAATGTGATAGGAGGCAAAGAAAAATAATCATTTAAAGAATCCAAGTCCATGTCATTGGTTAAAGCAATTGGCACTTTACCAACTCCAACTGATTTAAGGAATTTCCAAGAATCCGAGGTACTACGATTATAAAGAGACGTATGAAAATAACTTCTTTTAGCATATCGGCACTCTTTATTACAATGGTTACGTAGCATTTTGTAATTGTTAAGGTTATTTTCATTTGGGAACTGCTTCAATTTTCTCTTAGCTCTGTCGCTCCGAGCCATGCACTCCTTAATTTTATCAGAGAGCCAAGGGGCAGGATTGTGTTTTATTTTTACTGCTTTAGCTGGAGCATGGCGATCATATATATTTTTATTTATTACATATTTATTTATGGGTAGTATTTAATCTTACAACTGTAAATCCACATTTTTCTATCAAAGTATTCAAAATTGCTAACAAAAATACTGAATTGCACACTAAATTTGCGCATCAAATAAATCAAATATACTACACTGTTTGATGTTTAAACCTAATCTATTTTACTGAATTACTATCTGTTAACTTATAGTAAATCTAATTGTCCTTTTAGTGCAACGAAACATTTAATCTGTTTTTTTTAGAATACGTCACCTATTAAATTGTAAAGAACATGAGTTATTCTAAATAAAACACCGGTTAATCAGTCATGTTATAAATTTTGGGGGGGGGGGGGTAATTTTGGGGTAAATTTGGGTCTTCTGACCCGCTATGATTAACTATTACAAGTTGTGGTTAAGGTAACAAAAGTGGGGTATTTTTTTTTTTGAAAACTGAGTGCACACTGCACAGGTCGATAGAGAATTACCAGAGGAATTAGATGGTGGCTGTCATTTTTCTTGGAATTGACCCCTTGACCCCCCAGGGGTCAAAATATAAAAATGTCTAAAAAATGATTTTTCGGACGTTTTATGACTTGGAGATAATTTTTAAGATTAGTCATGAGGTCAACTCGGGGTCAAATGGGGATCGACCCCAAAAATAACCCCAGTTCATGTCCAGCAAAAATAAGGGGTTTTGGAAGTGACCCCCAGTTGACCCCTTGGGGGTCAGGGGGGTCCAGTGAGGGTCGACCCCAAAAATGATCCCCAGTTCATGTCCGGCAAAAATAAGGATTTGCCAATCCACTAGGCTCGCTCGCTTCGCTCGCTGTGTATAACTATAGTCTAACCTAACCTAACCCATCCAAGTATGATTCTAAAATTTTAAAAATCACAGGGGGACCCCCTGTGATTTTTAAAATTTTACCCCAAAAATTATCCCAGTTCATGTCCGGCAAAAATAAGGGGTTTTTGGAAGTTGTCCCAGTTGACCCCTTGGGGGTCAGGGGGGGTCCAGTGAGGGTCGGCCCCAAAAATGATCCCCAGTTTATGTCCGACAAAAATAAAGTATTTTGGCCCCGGGGGGGTCAAGGGGTCAATTCCAAGAAGGACGACAACTACCATCGAATTCAGGAGGTTAAGCTGACCAAAAAAAAAATCCGAGTGCAAATAAAAAAAAATCCTAACAACCTAACAACTTCGAACCTATCGGGTTAATTTGGGTCTTATGACCCACTATGATTAACTATTACAAGTGGTCGATCCGAGTATAAAATTAGACTTGGATTGGGGATTGAAAATTCGGTGATAGTATTGGATACTTTAGTGTGCAAATCAGTATTTTTGTTATACGGCAAGTAATTTTGTTTTAGAATGCTTATATCTGTGGTTTTAACAAGATTTTCGTAGTAAAATTAGATACTTAAATAAAGTCGCTAACTCTGATATATTTTAGACATTTTATTATACTACACATTTAGTTATACAATTATTTAATTTGATAAACAGTCATTTATTTTGATATGCTGGTACATTATTAGTGCATAATTGTTGTTTGCTTAAATTTTAAATAGAGGTGCAATTAAAAATTCCCCTTTATTTATTGCAGTAATTCGAAAACCAAGTGTATCTAAAAGTTCACGGGTCCGTTACATTCAATTAGAACACTGAACAAATATAAACGATGTCTTTAGAAATCTTATATTTGTTGTTTACAATAGATGAGAGAGTAAGAGTAAAAAATATATTTTTTTTTCTTTTTTTTTCAGAACGGAACAATATTTGGACCATTCTTCATAATGCCGTTTGTGATATTCGGCGGGTTTTTCCTGCAGCTGCCAGACGCTCCATCGTTTTTAAAATGGCTGTTTCATGTGTCATTCTTAAAATATGGCTTCTCTGGCATGGTCATATCCATATTTGGGAACCGGCCGAAGTTGCCGTGCACCTCTGATGAATTTTTCTGCTATTACACGTATCCACAGCAACTGTTAAAAGACAGAGGAATGGAGAACGATACATTTTTAGAAGTCGTTTTAGCTTTAGGTATTATCGCATCCGTGTTCATTATGTGTGCCTATATAGTTTTAAAGATAAGATTAAAATCAAAATGGTGATGAATATTTATTATAGATCAATATGACTGTGAATTGAATTTGCCACATAGGGGGTTTAGTTTTCCACAGGTGGACCAAGCGTTGTACGATATTTGTAGTATGACGAGGTTCACTGATTATAAGGAGCTTTAAAATAGATAATTATATGAAACAACTCGTTTATTTTTAAGTCATTTATGTAAAGTTAATATATTATGTCGTAATCTATATAATACATACGTGTACACATATCATAATAGTGCTAAGGACTCCTCCGATTAAGTGGTAAAGGGCCGTTACTTTTTTGACAAATAAACAGCCTTGCACACATTATTCACGACACAACCAGAATTATATTATGAGAATGAAGGGCTGCAGGTTTAGGGTAGCGTCAGATGTCGTGAAAGACTATTCAAAGTTAAGCCCAGTGCAACACGCGAAAAACTCTTTTCGTATGTTGTGAGTTGTAATGTTTAAAACGTCTATAGCAGCACCTATACGAGTAACATCATGCATTTAAGAGTCTAATTTTCTCAGTAACAAATCTGTGAAGATTTATTTTTGTTTTTGTACACTTTCATAATTGTTTTTTGATTTGTTGTACACCTAAAACAGTTTAGCGTTTATTCGGATATCACTATGTTCAGCTCAGTAAATGACAATAACATCATAGGTGTATGGTGTCGCACACCAAGTATGGGTACACTTGTACATGATATCACAATCTTAGGAGTAACCGTGAATTTCACATGTAAGAACATATGCAAAAGACTAACAATAACTGACACGTTCAACACATCACAATATAATTTAATATACCTTAAAAGTTACAAAGACTATACGACACATTAGTAACAGATACACCACATAACACATTAAGTAATTAAGTAGGTATACAATTTTGCTCAATTGTATTATTAATCCATTCGAAACCAAATGTATGCACCTTAGTACTACTATTAAATAATGTTAAAATGATTTGTATATTTTTATTATACAATTAAATATATATCTTAAGACTTAGCTCACACTGGCGCACTGTTCTAACGTCGGTTCGCATCAACATTGTCACTATGTAGTCTTGTAGTTTCTTTGGCCCCGTATTTGTACTACGTCTAAGTGGTCTCTTATGTAAATGACCCGTTAACTCTAAACACTTTTTTAATGTTAAAAAATGTGTTTTAAAACTGGAGTATTGTAACATTTAACTTCATTTGCGTCTTGCGTCTTTGGTTAAATACTCAAATATTATTCAAACTGATACGCCGTGATCGCCTATTATACAAAACTCTGCCAAATGCAGTGTGGGACGCGGTAGCCACCCGCTAAACACTAATTCAATTTATTGACTGATTCTGTCACGCCACTGGCTTGTATAAATAAATGATTTTAGCCAGATGCAGTGGTTTCATTGGAAATAGTAATCATGAACACACCCTAAAAATTTTTATTGGCTGTTGTGACAACTCCGACATTAAATCATACACAAAAGTTGTTATCATTTCGCCATATTCGTCAGTTCAGTAGTCTGAATGGAATACTTAAAGCTGATCTAGAGAATGGCATAAAAGAAAAAATTCCAAAGGTTTTGTATATTAAATAAATTTTAAGTATAACTAATAAGTACATAATGGCCAGTGGCCCATGGAGGTGGGAGGAGAAAGGAGGGCAGCGCATCTGTATAGCCTCTATGCGGATGTTTGTGGCCGTCGGTAGACATGAAAATGGCTCCGGCTGCTCGTTTGCCCTCCTATACCATAAAAAAAAAACAAAAAAGTATGCAAAATTATGGACTGACTATATGAAAGATATATGGTAATATTTGCTTTATTTAAACGTCTGTAAGTACACTTAGGCTGTCGCACATTATGCAGATGCTGTAAGATATCACAGTTTCTGAACGCATATCTGACACTTTCGCTGTCTCAAACTAAACTTCTCTGTTATAGTATATAATCTATGCTAAAATAAACTAAACTCTAGGAGCACCACACACTACACAGGAAACTTATATTTTACCGTCAATATATCTGGAAGCCCAGACATATGTATATTGAAGGTGGCGTATAAACGCAGATCAAATATTATCGTATCTGCTTAGTGTGTAACAGCCTTTATTTGCCAAAAAAATTTGAATTGTCTTTATAACCTAACTAAAGTTTCCTCCGCAAGCGATGTAAGCACCGTAAAGTGTTTCACATGATTTCGTCCTTGTATAGATATTAAATTAAATAAATTGCCTTGGCCTTTACATGAGTAAAATACTAAATTAATAATACATTTATTCATTTTACATTATTGTATCGTGCATTGAAATATTGTTGTAAGAAAATTCTTTAGCTAAATAAATAAAATATTTTTGAGAACAAATTGAAAAATACCTTTGTCTTAAATTACTGAGTTCCAACAGTGCAAAATCAGTGCGTTTAAAGATTTTTTTCTTGTCTTTTTTCGAAATAATATTTCAATTTCTGATTGTTTGTCTTTGTGATGTTTTTTGATTTAATACATACAACATCTCTTATTAATATAACATAACAAACCCATTTACAAATAACCAATATGCTAGTCTTTGTACAAGTATATTTTTACGTTTATGATTATATACACAACAATATTTGTACCTAACACTTTAAGCCCTTAAGATCTCAAATAAGTAATATTAAACCATTTTAATTGTTATTTTCCATGTCTTACAATGTATATGAATAATTTAAAAAATAATAAATATATAAACGAACTTGTTACCAGTTGTAGTTAATTAGTGATATGAGTTACAATTTAAATAAATGTTTATATCAACATCTTCATGTTTAAAATATGTATGTACTGTTAAAATCGCAAACGAGTAATTTTCATATGTTACAATGCTCATAAGAGCACTGTCTCAACAGGGTGACAAGTGGAACAAAGCAGAAGGATAGAAAAAATCTAAATTCCTTCATTTTGCCACAAGGACCGAACTTATTAGTTACTTCATGGGTTCCTAAGTGAGTTTTTTACAGGGCCTCATGTTTAACTCAAGTCAAAGTAAACATTTACGGCCATTAAGAATTGTGTCATATTGAAAAGATTCGATTTACGTTTATACAAAATCATTCTGATATCTTGACACAACCACTATTGAAATAAGAGGAAGAAAAAGCGAAAAACGATTTTTCATCCCTGAAAAGTGCCAAATTGACTCGAATGCTTTGAACAATATGTTTTATTAAAAATTGTGTGTTGGTATATTCCACTTGGGACGATTATACAATGTTAAGGTATTTTTATCAGGCCAAAACAAAATTTAAATACGTCAATTAAAACAAGACACAATCATCAAGGCCAATTGACATTTACCGTCTAAGTAAACACAGTAACAGACAGACTAGGCTAGACAGATAAAATTATGTAATTTAAATAGAGCTGAAAATATTTTTCACATGGTTTTCGTTTTATTTCATTGCAACAATTATTGCTTTATGATATTTACTTTGAATATAATTATCAGCTATATTTAAAGAAATATTTTTAGCAAATACCTTATAATATCTTAAATATTAAAAAACGTACGTGTAATTAAGGATCGATACAAAAAGGTCATTGAAAATTACACCGATCACTTTTAATCAGAAGATGTTAAGGGAAACTAAAGATTATTAATAGCAGATAAAATTCAAACTAACTAACAAGTACAATCAGTGACTATTTCTATTCTGTGACACATAGAAATAAAAATTTACACCTTTAGTTTCCCGTAGTTTATTTCATTCAAAAGTTGTGCATTTATTTGGAAAATTATCAAATGCTTCACGCATGAAAAGCAGCATTGTGCATTGTTATTAAATCATTTGTGCTGCAGTGTGATCACATCAGATTTTTGTGATATGTCTGATATCAGGCGCAGGTACAACAGAGTGCCACATTGCATTATGTGCATCCAACTTTTTAATATAGCTAATAAGACAAGCTGGGTAAAAATATAAGAATGATGTACAGTTAATGTTACCATTTTTGAGAGATTTTGGTATATTTGAGATTCTTTATTTATAAAAATAAAATTATTTTCTTGGTCGTGGGTACGTCAAAAGTAGTTATTGAAATTAAAATTGTACAGTTATTGCTAAATAAAGAATATTTTTATACGTTGTCAATTATTTTTACATTTTGTACGATCTGTCATTTGTCGAATCTAGCCTCGGTGAAATTGCCAGACTTCTCCTCCTTGGGGACTGTCCGGCTGCCTTTTAGCAGTCCCTACTACAGCGTCAGAACAATGGGGTCAGGTTCCTATTCTGATCCCTGCTCCGCCACGCCGATCATCCTATTCCACGCCGCCATCTGCTGATTCTGAGGGTCCGGTAGAGGACTTTCCAGTTGTCAGCTCTTAGTCTGGCCTTTCCCCCCAAGCCTGCCGGTGTGGGTAGTGGGGTTAGGCCAGACAGAGCTACTGTCCGGAATAACCCCCCCCCCCCCTCCTTCGACAAGATGACAGTATCTCGGAGGGGGGAGGGCATCCTGGGTACCTACTCAAGAGAGTCCAATCCCTCTCTTTGTGCTTCAGACGTAGTTCTAAATAAAAGGATTAAGCTCCAATGGTTAGCTTGCAGGTTAGAAACAATGTCTCTAATCCTAATACAACACCCGCCAGAACAAATTTTAAGGTTAAGGTCACATTCAGTTTTATACTGGATGCAACCATACTTATTAAAAATAAAAAAATTAACCCGATTGCAAAAAATAACCACTAACTAAAAAGGGAAAAACAAGCTCTATAAGTTAGTGAGAAGAGTATACAGTACACCGTACATTATATTTTATTCGATACTTGCATAAACAACAGATATATTTTAATGTATTAAAAATATAATTTATACGTTACAAATAAGTGCAGGCGGGACAAACAAATTACTCAAATATTGACAGTAGTTTACTTAGATTTCTACAAAAGGGTTTAATTAATGTTCGACTAATGCTAGACACTGGTACTGATTGTAGATTGGCAAAACATTACCCTCCTATCTGTAGCAGCGGGTAAAAAGACCACATTCAGTTGTATGCTGAATGCAATCATAAAAAGAATTAGCTTCTATCATGATTTTAACCCGGCTGGAAAGAATAATATTTTTTCCTGCTTACGCTCGGAAAAATATTGTAAGTCCGTATGTAAGTACCGTATATGTATGTAGATTTCTGTGTTGCCTGGTTCACCCTGACATCATCCAAATTTCAAAGAATGAGGAGTACTTAGATATTATGTCTATGTAACGCCAGGTACACTGAGTATATTAAAATATATCTGACTACCAAACCAGAGTAGATACAACGTTTCACAGAGTAAATATCTCTTATTTGATCTTAATCTTATAGCTTATGTGTTACAATGTACTACAATATACCTTTTATAATCTAAAGATACGCAAAGAAAAATGTATATGATAGTATTTCTAAATACGATAATTATTCGTTGATAATACATATTTCACATTGATAATCATGCAACAATGCAACGAAGAGATTATAGTCATTTTAATTTGGTGCAAGACAACGTAAGACGTAAAGAGACTAAAGTGGTTGTATCGTTTAGGACAACTATCCATTTCCGTGCGTCGCGGTCAGTTCAGTGGGAGGCACTTGACGTCTTTGTTCCTAAACAAAGATATTTTGTGAAAGTGACCCGATCAGGTACCAAATGGACGTGGAGAGCGGAAGGGACGACGCCAGCATTGACGATACGTGCCTTCTTGTATTTAGGAATATTAATTGCAAAGTAAAACGGGCTACGGGTAAGTATTTCATTTTCTCTTAAAAATTAAGATGATTTTTGTTTATTTAACTAATTCAATCTTATAGATTGTGTAGTATTCAAATAACCTTTTTGTATCAGTGCAAATTTAAATAATTCGCTACTAATAAGTATTTTATACAAAATAGTTTTTACATGCTTGAAATTAAACACAGAACTTTTGATCTGATTACAAAATGCACTGAATATATGATATAACAAATAAATTGAACAAATATACAAATCTATGGATTAGTGAACAAGATTAAATAGATATGTTCTAGATATTAGTGCCGTCTAGTAGACGGTCTGTTAGTGACCGTCCCGTATTATCTTAATATTTTTATTGTGTTCATTTTTAATCATTTTCCTTAAATTTTTGTCGAGATAGTCACAGAAATTTTTAAAAGAAACGATTTTGTAAAATATGTAGTGTAGATGCTGTCGCGTTTCCTTCCGTTGTGTTAAGTAGAAGGTGGCCCACGAAGGTGGGAGGCGGAAGGAGGGCAACGCAACTATATAAACTTTATGCGGATGTCAGCGGGCGTTGCGTCGATAGTATAGAAGATGGCTCCGCCTACTCGTTGGCCCCCTTATAGGTAGAATGAAAAAAATTGTGGTTTTGAAAACCTTTATTACTTGGGACGTAGCCTCTCTCTCTCTCCATAACGTTAGAGTGAAGTGACAGTTGTTCTCGAAAATTGACCATTACCTAATCCAGTATGGTGACCAAATCGAATTAAATGGTACAAGGGGGCAAACGAGCAGTCGGAGCTATTTTCATGACTACCGACGCCCACAGACATCCGCATAGAGACTACAGATGCGCTGCCCTCCTTTCTCCAATATATACACAGCTTTCTTCTATAAATTAGAAGTGAGACCATATAATTTTTTTATATAATATATGGAATATATAATATAAGGAAAGATAGATATAGAATAAAACTGTGTAGGTATCTTTTGAATAGAATGATTCGTCATAATTTATTCCAAGCTTTTTCATGGAGTAAAGCTATGTCAATAGCAACAAAAGCGTTGGTTGCTAAGAAAGCTTTTATAAATCTATATTGAAGTATTTAAATTAATTACTTTTAAAGCTGTATTATATACCATAATACTTTTTACGGCACTTCTCATGTATTGTGTTCAAGTAGCTTCAAAAATACAATCAAAATAAAATACGTAAAAAATAAAATAAAAAGCTAAAGTAGGAATTTTTTTTATTTAATTTTTTCCGCTTACCACGACATTTGACATTTAAATAAGTTATTACACATTGCATGCTGTTTTTCTTGTTGAAACCTGTTGGACACCGTAAGTCTAGATTACATTAGATATGATGATGATCTCAGAATACGTAAAACTCAAAAGCGACAACGGAAATCATAATCTGTATCCTGTTGGACAAGTCCAATTTGAGATCAACGGTTTTGTTATTTAAAATCTAGAATTTCGAGACTTCCATTCGAATGAAATATGTTAGACTTTTAAAATTTGTATTTGAAAGCCAATTTACAATATTTTTATATGTATGTACGACGTGAGAATGCTTTTATTTTAAAAACGCTCATAAATAAATCAAGTTTACTTGTGAACATGTAGGCCTAAAGAATTAACAAGTATAAATTAGCTGCTATTATTTTCATATATATAATTTAAGGTTCTCCTTATACATGTGAAATATATTATAAATTACCTTATTATTCGTTAATGCATACATAACAAATCAGTAGACTTTTTTTGACACGTCAGTGACGTCATTGATATAAATTATGTTTTTGATGATGGCTTTTAATTAATGATGCGGATGAAATAGGTAAAAAAATTAAGACGTTAATATAGAACTAAGGAAATATTTTAATATCGTTAAAGCTACCAGTTGTCATTGAGAATACGTGCAATTACCATGCGATAAACGTGCGAGCTACGCTACAAACGCGACTAGCATGATCTTATGAACTTACTAGCGTCGCCCCGCGGTTTTATCCGCATTAGTATATCACAAAAAAAAATATATATATATATAGGCTATATTTTATATAGGAATATATATTCCTCTATAAATGGGCTATCTAACACGAACATATTTTCTAGCTCTGGGTGAAGTTTCTAACATAATTTGTTAGTAGGGAGTATTTTTTCTTTATATTCACTTACAGAAAGCTATTCTATTCTATACATTGTTTTACAAAAGGAGAAACATAGCTGTGACTTATTGTGTGCTGTGTCGTTCTATCGTTTTTCACTCTCGTAATATGTATCCTCCAAATTTTTTTTAGGAATTAACGATCAAAGAAGTGGGCGTGGGTAGTAGCTTCTTTAAATGCTTATCTAGCACAAAGCCTTTTGTTTTCATAAAAAGCTCAACTTTAATTTGGAAATTATTTAATATTTTAATTTAAACATTTAATTACCTAATTCAATCCAATACCAAAGCCACAATATAAAAGCTATTCTACATTTTAAAGTATATGTAAACTATGTATAGGTATGCCAAACAGATAACAATCGCATCGAACGCATAAAATTACATTTTAGAGGCATTAAAATAAATTCTAAATGTCAAACAAAATTCATTTTTGAATCGGAGTTTCACGTATTACTGCACATGAGCTACGGCTGGAACTATTCAAAATGAGAACATAACCACAGGGATAAAAATTGGCTTACGATATTTATATGTCTGTATTATGCCTGGAATTAAAAACTACAAAAACACAATTGCTTTAAATGATAATTATATATTTAAAAAAAACTCAAACTTTCATATTTAATGTCAATTATTTAAAGCACATCCACGGTCATACATTTTCGTTAACGTAATATACGTAACATTAAAGCTCATATTCCTTTTTTTTTAATTTTTTTTAACGCAATTCCTCTGCGTTAAAAAAAAATTCTTCAAGAAGATATCCGGACTGTAGATGGAGGAGTAACGTCAGCCGAGTTATTTGGGATTATTATCCACTAAAACCCCTGCGTCGAACTTTCTAGGACTAGAACTTTCTACTAGAACTTTCTACATTGAGAGGCTGCTGGAGCTCGTAAGGAACAACATCCGAACAAAATCTCACATTTCTAGTGCCTGTAAAACTTTAAAGCGTAGAACAGACGCTTGGTGCTAAAACCCCGTTTACGCTAATGATTATATACACTTCTCAGTTGCTATTTAGCCGGCACTAGAATCCAACGTGTATACGGAGTGTAAAAACATTGTAAAATACTTTCAATCGTAATTTTTAGTGATGAATATAGAAATTGATATAGAAAGTAAACAACCAAAGTGCGATGCCACCGTGTTTCTGGATTTGAGTTATAACATATCTGGTGATTATTTGTTTATATATTTGTAAATATAATGAAGTGCGAATGCATATCCTTTGCATTGTTTGCTAATAGTGTCAGTAGCAGAACCCACAAGATATAAACATTAATTAAATATTGAAGTGAAAATATTAATTCATATAATTATTGCAATTTTGTTGAAAATGAAAGTTAAAAAGTTTGTATGTCTTGTTTGTTAAACATAATATTTACGCTTTACCCACATTTTTAATAAAGTTACCTGCAACGATTCGATTACGTTAATTTGATTTAATTTCTTGTTATATATAAATAGACTATTTTATATTCAATCTTTTTATTTAAATTATAATAAGTATAACATTTAAAAACAATATTTAAATATTTTAATTTGAAATATGTACATATATTACAATTTGTATTTTTATATCACATACTCGTTATAGTAAAAATGGAGATATAATGGTTGTTGTATTTTAATTCCTCTTGAACGTATTTTATAATTAA
Source organism: Calycopis cecrops (assembly GCA_001625245.1). Classification (NCBI taxonomy): domain Eukaryota; kingdom Metazoa; phylum Arthropoda; class Insecta; order Lepidoptera; family Lycaenidae; genus Calycopis; species Calycopis cecrops. Next base: position 94,371 of record LUGF01020919.1, read on the forward strand.
TTTCGATTTCGTCGACAAACATTGAGAGCCGAGTGATAATAGCGCTGGTAGGGCATGGGGTCACAAGAAATAACTCGCGATGCGTTTTATTGTACTTTATTCTGTTGAGATAACTAACGTTATCTAACGTTATTCTTAGTTAAGGATTAAGCTAATTGATACGAATAAAAAAAATATTAATATAATTTTAATATCTTTAGGAATTGCCTTAAATTAATAACGTTAATCTATTGTTTACATCTGTACTAATATATAAATAGGAATTTGTTTGTTTGTATCGAATCGGCTCCAAAACTAACCACTAGAAAGCTACATAATTATAAAGTAACTAACATCCGCTATATTTTATCACGATTTTCAATTTAACGCTTAACGAAGCGGATCAGGTAGTTATTTATCATTTTTCTCACTTTAGTAACCGAAATGATTATTAGTTTGTCCATTGTTCTGTTTTTTTTTTACCTTTGATTCTCCACGACAGAAAAGTTTGTGTTAAAAAAATATAATTCGCGTGAATCAAAAGGAAACCAAAAGAAATCTCATGAAAAGACTAACAAAAATATAATTAAGTAACAGATATTTTATTTTATTCCGTCATAACTTTAAAATGCCTGCAGCTTTCGATCTTTCCTTCATAATTTATAACCATCACAATCATGAAATTGATTTCCGTGGTTGTATTTTGTTTGTTTTATTTCTAACTAGCTGCGCTCCGCGGTTTCACCTGCGTAAATTTCGATCCCGTGGAAGGCATCCCATAGGAACATTTTTTCGGGATAAAAACTATCCTATGTGTTAATTCAAGTTGCACTCTATGTGTGTGGCAAATTTCATGAAAATCGGTTCAGTAGTTTTTGCGTGAAGAAGTAACAAACAAACAAATATACAAACTTTCGCATTTATAATATTAGTAGGATATATTAAACAAAGCTAAGCCCACGTAATCATACGTTAGCATACGCATAGCAACTAGCAAGGTAAGTATAATTTATTTAGTTTAGTATGTCACGTAATTATGCATCTGTATATTCGTCTAGTTATAACGTAACTTGCAACAGATCTCTTAGAAACAAATTTAAGAAGCACCATATTTTTTTAATAATGTACACTAGATCTAAAATTATGTTTTTTATTTTGTTGAATTTCTCGTCGTCGTTCTACCTCGCAACAAGCAGTGGATATGAATGAAATTTGGCACAGATGTAGGTAAAATCTGGAATAACAAAAAATGCTTTTGTCCAAAAAAATTGTATGATTCTCTTGGCTTAGCTTTTAATTTTATTTAATTTATTGCGAGAACCCTCTTAACCGATGGAAGTATGTAGTGTAGACTTGGTGTCGGTCTAGTTGCGAGTAAGTTCAAACTTTAGCCGTAGTTCGATTCTGGGTTTTGAAGAAATCATTAAATTTATTAGAATGATCAATTTGTAATGATCAGTCCGGAGCCAGCTGTGCCGGAGCCAGGTGGACTGAAGCCCCGGCCGGTCCCCTAAGGTTTAAAGGCCTTAAGAACATTTTGATACCCATAAAAAGGGGCCACTTCTCAATTCCAAGGTCTCCAAGCCCCGGGCCCCGCCAGAGCTTAATCCTACGCTGGGAACCAGGGCTATTTTATTAACGGTTTTTTTTTTATGCCCGATTCTTCTCCTATCATATTGAACCTTACATACTACTATATCGTATATACGTAGTTGACTAGTCTCTTTAGATATACTACGGGATTATATTATTTATAATGAATTAATCTTTTGTTCAGCGTAGCTGACAGATAGAAAAAAATATATCGGGAGTGAATTATTTATCTCAGTGGTTCTCAAATGTTTTTGGTGGCGGAACACTTTTGAAGAGAGATATTTTGACGGAGCCCGAAAATAAAAGAAAAAGCCATATGCATTCTTTGATTTCGATTAGTCATTTGATTTTCTGAATCGAGACACTGATGGATAGTGATAGGTGTATTTATTTCTCATTCTTACTAACATTCCCCCCACATTGACTTGCAGAAGCCCAGGGTTCCTCGAAACACACTTTGAGTATGGCTGATTTATCTTTTCGGGATAAATGTGGAGTATGTGCTAGAGCATTATCCACATTACAAAATTTCACTACCTTCACCTATCACACGAGTAACATAATATTAAGGGCGCACTACACTCTCCGGTTATTAGCAACCTGTAGTGATGAGTAACAAGACACAGATATGAACAAAATTGCGTATAAAAGATATACCTAATATGTTTTATTAAAAACAAGCGTTATCAGCTAAGTGTAGGCAGGGTCAGGGTCGTTTTTATCACAGTCGATCGGCGTGACCTGCTCCTTGTAAGGATCGCTCGTACACCGGTTTTAATTCTGCACACAATACCTTATAATCATGCACCAACATCATCGTAAGCCATATTTGGCCGCTATTCAGTAAGGATCCCTTTGTTCTCATCGACAGATACGTCAAACAATGATTTTCTTGAATTTCATTGGAGTTTACTCATTAAGAAACGATAGGTATAGGGCGCGGTAGGTGTAATATATAAGGAGTAAAGTCGTGTAAACCAGTGGTAACACCAGCGTAACACTTTTTTAAATTTAGACAAATAGTGTTTAATCGAATATATAATTAAATCTTTGTTCAAGGATTTATGAATTACTACCAACTCCCCGCGGTTTCAGCCGCGTAAATTTCGATCCCGTGGAAAATAGAAAAATCATCGCATGGCATTTTTTTTTATAAAAACTATCCTGTGTTAATAAAAGTTACCTCTATGTGTGTGCCAAATTTCATGAAAATCAGTTCAGCCGTATTTGCGTGAAGGAGTAACAAACAAACAAACATACAAACTTTCGCATGTATAAAATTAGTAGAATTATTGTTGAAAAATTCGAACGGATATGGTTTATCTAATATACCAATCGTTGTTATTGTGCCTATTATCTTAGCCCGTGAAAAAAGGCTGACGAAAATATTTTAATCATTTGTTTTCATATTATCATTAGAAGTCAAATAACTTTAGAAAACGACAAGCGATTACTATTTCCCAGCGCAAATCAGCAGCAACTTTATCGCATTTAATTATCTTCATTTCCACGTAATTATCGTCAGTTCAAATACACCAAATTCTCTCCGTCTTCGCATACGCGCATGTTGACTTGAGCCTCGAGACGAAATCATCAGATTTTTAAGAGAAAAATTAAAAACACGAAATGAAATTAAGGAATATGATAATTAATACTGTCACTCAGTGTACTCTAGTGTCACTCCAGATGACAACGTCACTATTTACGGAAATACTTATTATCTTCATTGCTAGCCCTTGATAGATATGAGTATATTATACTAATGCTATAGCTCTAAAGTTATAACTTTAGAGGCATTTTAACATATATTCCGAATTCACTGATAAGAAATGATAATTTAGTAGTGGATAACAACGTCAAGGAAATCTGATTTGTTATTGTTAGTAATTCATTAAAAGTTATATTTAAACATGACGTTATGAAAATGTAGGAGTTAATTAGCAGATAAACATGATGTTTTCAAGATTTTTTTATTCATAGTTGTTGCTTATGTATTCTTACGTTTCAATTGAGTAATAATCAATTTGGTAATTAACGAGTACTAAAACTGCCTTAAAGGTATGATGTTCATCATAATTCGGTGGCATCGTAGGGCGGTTAAGTTTGCTAGCTATACCCTATGACATACATGCTTGGGGATATGGAAAACAGAGCCCTGAGGGACTCCGGTTCTGAGAGAGGCAAGGAGGATAGCGTGCCCTCTATCCGGTATTGGAAGTGCCGGTTAGATATGTAGTTCTTAATAATAAGTACTATTCTGTCTGACACCTCTAGGGTATATAGTTTGCAAATCAGGCCTTCGTGCCAGATTTTGTCAAATGCTTTTGCCACGACGAAGAAGACTGAGCATTTCAAGTGTTTACGTATGCTGTTTAAACCTTTCAGTACAAATTCCGTGAGGCAGTGTACTAGTTATAATGGACAGCTATGAGCTTCGGGAAATGCGAACTGCTGGTCTATGTAGAGCATTTTAGCCTTTACTACATCCCTGATGCGCTTGAAGAGAACTCTTTCATAGTACTCATCCAACAAACAAATGAGACTTATTGGATGGCAGCTTGTGGGCAAGTTTCTAGGCTTGCCTTGCTTGTGAAACACAGTGGATTCCTCCCATATGTCTGGGAAGGTGTATCCGTCTATGTTGATTATTACAGCTGGTGGGCGATTTTGAACACATAGTTTGTGATCCCATTGGGTCCAGGAGACTATCAAGGGATAATATATTATATATCATAGGGATAGGGACAAGATCTTTGATGAAGAGTTTCACGAGACATTCCTGTCTTTTAAAGAACCGCTTTTTTTACTTTACAGAATTCACTATTTTTAGCCACTTACTTTTTGTTTTATGAAAGTAATATTTCTTTCAGGAACAAATGTCTTTGGACAAGAGTCAAAAAATGGTCCCCAATACCTTCTCAAAAAAGCGTGTGGAGCGATACGGCAGGGGCGGCTGGCTTTCATCCTCGGACCATCGGGAGCTGGAAAATCGACTTTACTGAACATACTGGCAGGACGCAAGTAAATACTCATATTACCGCACCTCTCACACTTGGCACACGCACATCGGAATATACATGAAGTATTTTAAAAACGCATACTAATTTAAAAAATGTGTACCTATGCTTTAACGAAACATAACTGGCTATAAGAGAGAGAAAGAAAGTCTGCGCGTGCACTGCTCTTTCTTGCTCCTATAGTAATACAAAAAACATATCTCTCTCTCTTTCTGTCTTCACTATCTTAAATGTTCTTCACAACTTCCGTTCGCCTCGCCCGATCACGCTTTTCGTAACGCTCTTATCACGCATTCATCAGCTTACTCCCCGAATCAAACACACGTAAAGAAGTTTTACTTCAAAAATTTTAAAACTTAAAGATTTTGAACCTGCTTTGAACAGGTCTTTAGCATATTCTACTTAAGGTTTAATGATTTGCTATTATTTTGATTGATTGAAGCTATTGTATTAACGTCACGTTGATTTTTACGGGCCCTGTTGGTCATGTAGATTTATCTTAATAGCGGCATCCATAGTAATTGGTTA
>LUGF01020919.1:101549-119363 GCA_001625245.1 Calycopis cecrops
GCGCGATAGTATAGATACTAAATACTAATGATACTAATAAAAATTACAAGGAGTAGCGCACAGTACGCACCCGCGTATGCCTCTGCCTACAGATGCTTTACGGTATAATATAAGTTATATTTTATGTCTACCTAATGAAGGATGGTTTTATATGAAGATAAAATCTTGCCGTATCTGCTTAGTGTATGACAGCCTTAAGACTCGCGCAAGTTATTATTCTATTCAAGTTGCTATATCGTAGCTATAGATCGTCGTATAGCGTTTGTTCTGCACTAAAACAGATCGCCCGAACAGGTAACATGAAGTCTTGAATCTGTTGTTGTAGCCAGACTAGAATAGACAGTAGCGTGGTTAATTTCTTCGCCAATATCGGCATTTATATCTATTAACCACAAACTTTTTTAAAATACGTAAAATCCTGATTGAGCAGAAAATCATTTGCCTTACCTCTCCATATGTTTATTCTACCTTACAGTTGTACCATTTGTGAACGGCAACTAGATATCAATAGCATTCCTTGGAGCAGAGTTTCTCAAAGTGCGGAGCTACAGTGCGCCGCACAGTGGGTTGGAATTACAATGTTGGGAAATAGGAGTTAAAATGTATGATTTTGGTATCTAGGCATAGGCGCCCCGCGCCGCTAAGAATTGGCAACGGTTTCCTGTTATAGAGCTTAAAGGATATAATCGTTAATATTCACTATGTTTGGACGTCTCTAATTAATTTATTAAATCCCAGAACTGTTCGATCAATTGCGCTGAGATTTGTTATAATTAATATAAAAAAAATATATTTTTGTAATTTCTCTGTCTTCATATTTTAGTAAGCTCGCAACGATCAGAAAAGTTTGAGAACCCCTGCCATAGAGCGAAACCACTACACCACAAGCAATTATATCCTAATATCTTACTTAACAACCTGAACTACATGCCTGAGGTCAACAACCTGCACAAGGTATCATCAGTATCAGTATCAGCCCTTCATTGTTGCACATCCTCTCTCAAAAACTACATAGCTGTATGCCGTTGCCCGTGATTTCGCGTGAGTTTTATTTTCAAAAGTTCTCCAGCCAACGAACCGTCAAAAGTTCCCATAATTAAAAAAAAATTAGTAAATTAAAAAAAATCTTTTACCAAAAATGCTTACGATATATTAGCAATATTTGCAATAAAGTTTTTTGATTTACATAACTGATCAATCGCTTCGTCACCAGATACTTTGAACACAATCTCTTTAGAGTGATGTGACGTCACAAAATGTCCTCAGGTAGGAGATACATATAATTATTTGACACACACAGACAAGCCATTGGTCCTACGTCTAATTTGTCGTCGTACTGCCGTCACATCAAACTAGGAGAATGAGGGAATAGAGGGTACAAAGTACACTAATGTCTGCCCAAACACTTGTGCAGAATATACACTATAATAAAATATAATAGAACAGAAAACATTTATTATGGACATATACACTCTCTTTCTAATACGTCCTAAACAGTTAGAAAGAGATAGTGGGAGACCAGTAGGGATTCATAATTATTACTAATTGTCTGAACAACTAAAATGGAACGACAATCTGTAACAAATATTTTGTTTAACATTATTTATAATATTATAGCTGTGGACTTATCACACTACCTAGTTAGTTGGCCTAGATCTGTGCCATGTTTGGTAAGTACTTGTATTACAATTACATATTATAAAGATAGTATGGACATTATATTATATAATTTCTAACTAGTTGTGTCCCGCGGTTTCAACCGCGAAATCCATATAAACTTCAACACCATATTTCACCCCCTTAGGGGTTGAATTTCTAAAAATCCTTGTCTGATGCTTGATGCCTACGTCGTAACATCCACCTGGATGCCAAATTTCAGCTCGATCCGTCCAGTGGTTTGAGCTGTGCGTTGATAGCTGGCTATGTCACGTTTGAGTTTTATATATAGGTATATATATATATATATATATATATATATTTACCTATATATTATTTTCTCTCTCCTATAACTGGTATTATAATATATATACCAGGATTAGAATTAACTAATAACAAGTACATTCAAGTAAATTTTGATACTAATTAACGGATCTTATTATGGTTTATTTAGTTTCTAGTTGTAGCCTGCGAATTTACCCGCTTATATCTATTCCAAGTAGGATTGTCAGTCCCAAAAATCAAAAAAACCTGCCACATGCTCAAATTTTGCCGGACAATTTGCCTTGTAAACCTAACATGGAGTTTTGTCTTATGAATTATGCTATGTTCTCTAAATTTTAGTATAAATTTAAGAAAGTAGAAGTACTGTATAACAAATTTTATCGCCAATTAAAAAACTTTAAGCGAACGAAAAAATTCTCCCTACTACTTCTATTTTCTTCTGATTAAATTCGTTGCGAGTCCCAAAACAGTTTTAGTTTTTCCTTCGAGTTTCTTGCGATCATATCAAAGGGTGGTTGTGGTTGCCGCTGTTGGTCCTGGCGACACAGGAGTAGCAGCGGTGTGAACGAGTGGTGGGCCAGCACGTTTTAAGCAGGGCCCGTTTAAAAAAATCGAATGAAAAAGAGGCGAGAGAAAAACTCATGGCTTAAAAATATTGTATAAAGTTAACAATTCGCTAAGTAAACGCATAATTATAGAGTTAAGACATTTTCGTCAGAATAAACATAACTTTAACAAGACTAACAGAATCAAATGAACAATATTTGCACAGACTATTTGCAAACATTACATTTAACAACACTGTTGTATTTACTAAACAAATGAACAAACTTAAAGCACTTCAAGAGTACCTTCCAGCTTAATGACTAGTTCGAGAGTAGTAATGTTAAATGTAAAACAGCACATGTAAAAAAACAAATGTATCATACCACATTATAAAAAGCAAATGTAACTCATGTAAACAAGACTTGTAAAAAAGCAATTAATCTAACACAGCTCATAAAAAGCACCTGTAAAAAGCAAATGTAACACAGCTCATATAAAACAAAACCTGTTATAAGCAAATGTAACACAACACATGTGAAACAGCACATTTAAAACAGGAGACAGTCAAACTGAGAACTTCCCATTTAACACGCTTTTATTAGCTTAGCCTGTATGTATGTAATTATTATTACGGTTGCCAGGTGTCAGGATTTAGCCAGCAATGTACGGCTTTTTTACAGTTGTGTCAGGCTAAATTTACATAATCTCTGGCCTGTCTGTCGTTTGTTATGCTTTTGACGACTTCACCAAAAAGTTGGCGAGCGTGTGATTGTTAGAGGGAATCTCAAAAGAATAATAATAATAATTATTGCATAAGAAAAAACTACCGTTTAGTTTTTGTGTGTGTCAGGCGTTCAGGGCAAAATGTCCGGCAAAATTTGAGCCTGTGCAGGCTTTTTGATTTTTGAGTCTGGCAATCCTGTATGTAATGGATTCATTAAGCTTAATTTTCTCCTGTTTCTAGAAGTCTGATCAACTTTAAACTTTGCACACGTCTAAAGGGCCGATGATTATGCAATAAAATAATTGAAAAATCCATTATCTTGATTAGAGTCGACAGTATTGAATAACAAACACGGAGCGCCTGAGCAGCGCTTGCGTGCCGTTTCGGACTATTTGCTTGTGGCACTAAGCTCAGCACAACAAAGCCAGAGAATTCTTCAAAGTAGCGTTCTCAAAATTTAATAAGCGAATAAAGTAAAAAATAAATTATAGTTAAAAAAGCTAAAAAATACGCTTTTACGAGTAAGTAGGTGAACTATAAAATTAAAAATAAATCTGTAGTAATCAATATATTATAAAATTAATAATGTCGCAATATTTCCAGTTTCCAATCTAATCTCTCTCACTCACACACACACACACACACACTACTCTGCGATCCAACTCTCCATATCTATAATATAATACGAGTCTATATAAAAATATTTTAAAATTCATCGCAGACTAAACAAGTTTAGTAGTTTAAGGCTAGGTTTTACTTCAATTGCCACTTAACTCTGTGCGAGACATAATAACAGCCATTAAGTTAGTACTTCACTGAAGGAGCAAGGATAAAGTAGGTCATGGGTTGTTCATACGGCAAAACCTGCTTAGGCATTACTAAATCTGCATAACACGAGAAGAACGTAAACAAGCTAAAATTTATAACTAATGCTTAGATTAAGTACATAACAAAGCCCCACGACCGAGACTACAGATGATAGTAATTTTAGTTTAGACTGGGCTAAACGCTCATTATACATTGCTCCCGAACGTTGTACTAATTGAAACGTTTTTTGATGTAGCTTCAAATATTCTTCTAAGTAATCGGTGGACCATGGAGGAGCACATCTGCAGATATGCGGATGTCTGTGGGCGTCGGTAGACATGAAATCTGACTGATCGTTTGCTCTCTTATACTAAAAAAAGCATGGTTTATCATTAACTCCGTAATTTATGATAAACTGCAACTATATTATTATATCACTAGCATCCGCCCGCGACTCCGTCCACGCGGATGTCGGTCTTCGCGTGGATGTATTTATTTTTATCTACGTATTTTTCCAGGATAAAAAGTATCCCATTTTATGCCCAGGATAATAAGGTATAATTATACCAAGTTTCATCGATAATCGAACCGTTAGTTTTCACGTGATGCCTGAACATACAGACAGACAGACAGACAGGCAAAAAATTTTTAAATCGCATATTTGGGTTTGGTATCGATCCAGTAACAGAATTGACCCTTCTACAGATTTATTATATAGTATTGTAACGCCGCTCTGGATACTTCGTCGGGGCGCAGCGTCCAGTTATGCGGGGTTACCTATTTGTAGATTTCCTACCTATCTATGTAGATCAACTGCCTATGCTATACTATTGCTAGCTAGCTTAATAAAAGATTTTTGATACTTTATTCATGAGTTTTATTACTTAATTCCCGAATTACAATTCATATTAAAATTATTTAAGACCTAGGCTAACTCATATACATCGTCTTTCTCTCAAAACCCCATCTTTTTCTTTACGAGACCCCAAGCGTAATGAAAATTTTCTTGAACGTGTCAAAAGCGACACGTTCTCATATTTTAAATTTAAAATAAATATACTTCTTTTCACAAAGAAATATATTCATTGTGACAAGGAGGTCCCTATTGTTACAGTATAGATTACCTAAAATATAAATAAAAACTCTACTGCGATTTACCCTTGGCATTACTTTTATCTCTTCGTACACACGGATATAGTCAGCACTGCTACAAATCAGTGAACTAATAGATAACAGCTCAGATATTTCGTTAAGTACCTACAACTATATATTATTAAACAATATTATACGTAAACTTTGAGCCGAATATATTTAAGCTTTATTTAAAGTGATTATTGATGCACTTCGGTTTATTATTGCATATGGGGGCCCATGAGGAGATTATTTTGACTACCGACGCTTACGTTTACAGGCGTCATGACAACACATCTGCATACTTATTATGCAGATATCTATCTGCATAATAATTATGCAGATATGGGCAACTCACAAATCGCACTATCAATGGACGACGCTTGCATATGATAGGAGGTACCTCCCCGGTCGTGTAGCCCAATTCGTGACCATGGCACGTCTTACTATTTACATAAGTAAAGTAAAGAAATAAAGTACATAATATGTAAATTATTTCTGTACCTAAAAGGCTTTTAAGCTAAATTTTGCTTTTCATCGTCATAAAGTATAATGTTTACTTGTAGCTAACACTTCATAATTTCATAGTATTACAACAACGGAGGAAATAGTTGTTTTTATATAAGACCTGAACACATTTGGTAGTCTAACACATTTGGTGATTTAGCAAAATTTCGCAATTTTTCTGACTGGATAAATGGTTTCTGGGGTGAGCAAAATCCCGATTAGTAATTTCCTGATGAATTTTGAGCAACATCCTATATTATTGTAATCATAATATTGGCTTCCGGTCAAACATGAATGATTCGGTTGGTAAATATTCAGATAACTACGTTAAATAACCCAAATGTAGTTTCATCACCAAAATACAATCTAGCGATAAGACACATACAAGTATAGCAGCGCCCGCGGCCGCCGTGTAAATTAGGACGCACACACGCACACACACACTTCAATCCAGTTCCCCTAAAGGGCAGGCAGAGAGTAGAGTGCCAGATATCACGATCTTTAAGCACTAACCTTGCTTCCACTTTTATAATTCTCTTCATACGCACACTCCTTTTGCCAAGAGTTTTGACGCCACCTTCGGAGAGTGCCCGATCTATATTCAGTATATTATCTATTGTATTAACTATTACCTCAACCTTCTTGTTGTGGTCTTGTGGTTGGTATCATAGCTTTGTCCAATTAGCTTAAAAAATAGAGGTACCTAATATTTTTCCTTTCTGTATACTTTCAATCATTTTTTTTGCACACATCGGATCGATGGAGACTTTTCACAAATTATTTGTAATAGTGTTCCCACCATTCATGATTACCGGGCTATCATTCCTATGAAGTGGTAAGGAAACACGTTTAGAGAGAATTCAGGGAAGCCTCAGGCAACTTCTGATACGCGATGAATTTCGAGTGAATTTTGTAACTTACAATTTCAAAAGAAGCCCTACAAAGTTTGCCTTCTACCACTGCCAATTGTCACAATGCGCAGCTTCTTCTATTTTTCGTCAGTGTTGTCTTGAATTGATTAGTCTAGACCAGGGTTTCTTAAAGTGGTGTCCACTGACCCCTGGGGATCTGTGGATGTACGGGCTCCGCGGTAGCTCAGTTAAACTTTAACATGTTTGTGTACATATAATGATTTTTATACCTAAAGTACATACTCGTATAAGGTTTGTTTTCTTTTCTTAAAATATTATTTGATAAGGGTCCGAGGAACCTTTAAATTCTGGAAAGGGGTCCGTGACTCCAAAAAGTTTAAGAAACCCTGGTCTAGACTATAGAGACCGGTTTATAAACGTTTTTATATTTGCATATGCCTTTGCATTTTTATGTTGCATTGCATTTACATATTTAAGTAAAATGTAGTTACGATCTGGCAGATTTTGAAACAGTAATGTATGAAAGAGATAGATTATGGTTGTGGTTGTTTAAGCAAGCGTCGTGAGTGGTGGCCGCAGTCGATCCTGGCGAGAGTAGAAGCGAGTGGTAGGCCGAGATCGTTTAACTCGTTCCGCGAAATCTATAAATATACAACTAAATTCAACTTTCTTTTTTAGGAAAAAAGGAGTAACGGGAACTCTGCGAGGCGCGGGCAAGAATGTAGTGCTTGTACCACAACACGCCACGTTGATAGATTCACTGACGGTCCGCGAAACACTCGACTTTGCGAGTGCACTGAAGCTGCCTCAAGCGTCTCGTAGCGAGCGGTATCGTGCAGTGAGTACTGAACTTCTTAATAATACAGTCACTTTGATAACTACCTAGAAACATCGACAATATCAATGGTCGGCATCCAGCGGCCCTCCGAGGTCTTCATTGCGGCCTGTGAAGTTATAACTATCAAGATTATACTACGAATATACCTAATATTCGGCATCTAGAGTTAACGAGTGTGGCCCACCTTTAGTTCACTTTGCCGCCTTGTTGCTCTTCCCTGCCAAAAGGTTGCCAACCGCTGGACTATACAACTGCTCATAAACATCCGTACAATTGTTACGCAGACGCCTTCCTTTTTCTTCTTCAACCGTCTTTTTCTTCTTCATCTTTCCCTTCAATAAGCAGCTGGAAACTCACAACAAACTGCGAAATTATAATTCAGTTTATTTATATATGGTATCATGTGAGAGGTACCTCCACGATACTGAACCTCTATGCGGATGTCTATGTGTGTCCGTAGTACACGATAACAACTAAATGTTTGTTGGAAATTGGATTAAAATTTTAAATAACATAAAAGTTACATTCTGCCCTGAAAAATTTAACTTGGGGTCAATTTTACGCGGTTTAAACAGCAGGGCACGGTGACAGTAAAAAGACGACGGCTGCGGGCGCGACGAACTTCCTGACTTACTCATGTAGCATGGTGTTATAATATCACTATACCTAGTCTAGCCATAACTTCCGTTAGAAAGAAAACAACATTTTTTTAATTGGAAATAACATTTTACTTACTCTTAGAGTGTGGTAGCTTACTAAACAAATATATAACAATTAAAAATATAAAAAGCTTATTTGAAGTGGTCTCCATTGGCTGCAATACAGTCCTTTAAACGTCGTGGCCAGTTATCAATAGAAGCATGCACTGTCTCCATGGGGAAAATCTTCACTGCCAATCGCATGGATCGTTTTAGGGACTCCAAATTATCATGGCGTTTAGAGCAAGCCGTACGGCTCTTTAAAACTGACCATAAATCATAATCCAGCGGACTAAATCGGGACTAGACGACGGCCAGTCTTCAGCTCTGATGATGTCTGAGACGTTCGCTTCCAACTGCGTGGACCGAGCTTTATGACGTTGACGTTGTTCAATTGTAAAATTTTAAATTTTCTCATCCGTCAACAATTTTTTTCTGTGACCTCCCTTTGCGTACTGCTTCAGTAGTTGTTTCGATTTTACCACCCTATTCATCTTAAATTTATCAGTTAGCAAATGACCAGTGCGTCTCTTATAGGCTGTCATCTCTTATAGAAGTGAAGTAAGAGAGGAAGTGTCATTGTACCTATTAATAGCTTGGTACACAAACATTTGACTAATACTAATAGAGTTTTAAAAATTTCGTTTGACTCCATACCTACTTTGTATAATGCAATCACAGCGATTCTGTTCTCTTTATCACCCCACTCCATTTTAATATCGCAAAATATTGTACAATGTATTAGCGCTAAAATGAGAAAAATGAGAAAAACACAATACACAATCGTATTAAAATGATAAATTCCAAATTCAAACGTAATATTTTTTTAGTTTTAATTGTAAAAGTATTTATGGCCAGACTACGTATACTGCCATTATCAGTATTATTGTTTTTTTTTTTGACATTTTATAACAACCTGTTTTCGTAGACGAGGCAAATCCTGCCTTCGCAATTAATGGGCCAAATATATTCAATGCGATATATCGTGGTAATGTAGCATTCAAATGGTGAAAAAAATTTTGAAATTGGTCCTGTATTTTAAGAGCCTATTCGTTACATACAAACACACATAGGTACACACAAACAAATCTTTCCTCTTTATAATATAGATTAATGTCGCATATTAAAAATCTTTTTCAACACATATTGATAAAATGTTATTAAAATATTTAGTACTTATATTTTATTTAAAATTTAAATTTACTGGTAATATTATAATTGCTAAAGAAGGAGTTACTTAACATTTTTCTTAGGTACAGGCATAGACATCAGAAATAAAGGCGCGGGTTAATCTGAAATGGAGATACGAAAAAAATTACATATGATTAATCGTCTTTTTTAATATAAAAAGTCCTGGTTAACTTTTTAAAATATCAAATTATATCAAAGAGAAAGGTTTTCAATTCGAGACTCTTCCGAGTTTTTATGAATTATGTATTTACGACCGAAGATTGTATTCATATGTCGAATACTTCCAACAGTCAGTATAAATCACTGTTTTTATACGTTTTTATATGTTACTGATATCTAACACATTCATTATAATTGACATTGTATTTTATATGTTTTTGATGTTTAACACATTTAAGTCAATTGCTAACTACAAAGTAACCTATACTTAAGTTTAATAAAAGTGATGGCTACACTGTTTGGTGTCGTGCGATTAGTGAGCAGCCAATGGCCCGTTGGGGGAGGACAACGTTTACATATACATGTATACATAGTCACTTACACACTTAAAATAACTTCTGTGTATAGCAACTAATAAGAATACATATTTTTTTAATTTCAGGTAGATCATGTGTCGAAGCAGCTGGGTATTCTCGATGTGCACAACACCAGGGCGGGGAAGCTGTCCGGTGGGGAGAGGAAGAGGCTGACTATAGCCTGCGAACTACTCACAGACCCTCACATCATGTTACTAGATGAGCCCACGAGGTGAGTTAGCCTTCCTTTCTGTTACGAACAAAATTTATTTAATAGAAGAAATAGCCGATGGGGGCACCATTTACCGTCTAAAATAATTCCCAAAGAAATCATGCATTTTTTTGTTAAGTTTTATTTTTGTTATGCATTACTTATGATGTTAGTGATTAGTACAATTAGCAATTAAAAACTTTTAGAAATTTTAAAGAAAGTACTTACCTACTTAATATTATAAAGCAAACAATTGAACAATTATTTTAGTATAAGAAAGCCCATTTATCGTGTTAACTAAAGGTCAAAGTTAGTCAAAGTCATCTTACTAATTTGTATTTAATTTGAAACAGGCCATTTTCCCGACAAACCAAAATTTTCAATAGTTATACCTTTGCATAAAAAAGATGATAAAGATGACATTAATAAATATAGGCCAATAACACTGATACTCTCTAAAATATTTGAAAAAATTATGTATTTTAAATACATACCTTTTTTCAAAAATAATAATAAATTTATTTATAAAATTTTATAAGCGATTGCTTAGTAAATGTTATAAATAAATAACAATTAGTAATTTTCTAGAAATCACTCAGACAGTAAACAGTTAATGTAATTGGCAGGCACACACCGAAAATATTTGTAAAAAACTTGATAAATTTCCATTTGCCTTGTGCACGCTTAATAAAACTGTAGATGGAAAGGCAGCAATTATAGCTTATCATGGTTATGTAGCATCAGTCTTAAGATACGGGGTAATAGTATGGGGAAACGCGTCAAACACAAATAGCGTATTTTTAACCAAAAAAAAATGTATTCCAGCAATTGGTCATGCTGGTCCGCTTGATTCATGCAGACCACTATTCAAAAAGTCTGGATTGCTTACAATGACATCAATTTATATAATAAAACTGTGTGTTTTCGTGAAAAAGCATCCTGAACTATTTATAGACCTGAATAAATTAGATAATAAGTACAAACCAAGAGATCCAACTCGACTTGCAGTACCAAACGGAAGAACTATATTTTATCGTAGCAGTTGCTATCCAATGGCGGTTAATGTGTATAATGCTATCCCGAAAAATATTAAAAACCTTCCAATAAAATATTTTAAATGGAAATTGAAACAAAGGTTAGTTGAAAAATGTTATTATGACTTAAAGGATTTTATATAACAAAATCTTGTATTATAAATAAGGACGTATTATTATAATTACTGTTCTAAATTTACTTAATTTATCTTAATTATATTTATTGCCAATTGAATTAATTATGACATTTTATTCATATGAATTTAATCGCGAATGACATATTTAATAGTCATGATACATAATATTAAATTAATTATTGTTAGTAAATTAGGCATGGAAATCTGTGTATTGACTTAATAATAATAATACTTAATATCTGTAAACATTTTCATGCTGATTATTTTAGTGAAACAAACAACAGTGAAAATTGGAAACTACAACAGTGAAAATTGGAATCCAATTAATTATATCAACAAACATCTTGTATACCATGTTCCCTGCAAATAAATAAATTCTATTATAAAAAAAGGCTATATAACATCACAATACCTACAACCAACATAAACGCTACTTTTAGCAGTGGTGATCTCCCCCAGTCATGATAGCTCGTGAGCCCTCAAGCTCAATGACATCGTGTCGGCCACTTTTTAGCGGCCGCGCGTGATCTACTCCCTTCCGTCACAGGTGGGGAGAAAAGGACACCCGCTGTCCTTTTGGCCAAGATAAAAATAGCATTTCCAACTATTCTAATTCATTATCGGGATGCGTTCTCCCATCAGCGGGAAAGAAGGGGGTCTGTCCCTATCGACCACAAATACAGGGCCGTCTCCAAGGACGCGCCTCTCATATCGATGAAGCTGCATCGGCCTTCGTCTTCAGCATAGATTCCTATCTACAAAAAAAAAGCGGCGATCGGCGATTTTACGGCTGCATCTATACTCGATACGTAACAGTCGCAGATGCTAAATCGCCGCGTCTTGCGTTTTTAGTGTGCGCTGCGGAGCGTGTCGTGGCTGCATTCAGTTTCTAAACCGCCAGTCGCCGATGCTAAAAGTGTCGTGTATGCGGTCGCCTTAATGCTTGGTGCACGGCCCTAAACACGAACACATTACACCGCAAACGTCTTGACTTCAGATAATTATTATATAAACAATATAAATATAAAAATCTTAACACGCACACCGAGGCAATGAATGTTTCAATATCAGCATGAATTGCATATATACACTCTTTTGCAAAAAAAACGGGCGGTTTTGATTTTTTTCTTTCCTGAAAACAATATGATACAAAAAAGGATTTAAGTCTTCTGAATATATTACTGGGCGGTCGTAAATGTGTCGTGATGCCAAAAATGTACATTCGAAATTCAAATTTTTGACTGATCTTATTTTAAAAAGAATACCAATTTTTTTTTCTTGATCTTATTTTAAAAAGAATACAAATTCTGGCGGGAATCAACGGAAGTTGCTGTTGTCTTTGAATAAGTTTTAGGCTATTTTTATAATGCTTAGTGGTCTGGATGATGGCAGATAAAATTGTAAGAGCCAGCAAAATTATTGCTTTACTTGAAGAGGGCTGTAGCCAATGTTATGTGGCTCAAAGGCTAAATGTAAGTCGTTCAACAGTCCAAAGAACCTGGCAGCGTCATCAAGAGACGAGTTCCATGAAAAGAAGGCCTGGATCTGGAAGAAAACCATCCACTGAACCAAGAGATGATCGTTTTCTGGTGAGTCAAGCTTTGAGAAATCGCAAATCTTCGTATTCGGACCTCAAGAACAACCTTGAAGACGTAAGAAATGTGCAAGTTAGTCTATGGACGGTCAGGAGGAGGCTTCTCGCTGCCAACTTACACAGTCGTCGCCCCGCCCGCGGTCCCAAATTACTCCGTGAGCACAGTGTTGCCAGACTTCACTTTGCTCAAAATTGTGTATCATGTACTCAAGAGGATTGGGATAGGGTATTGTTCTCTGATGAAGCCAGGATATCACTTTATGGTGAAGATCGACGTCGGCGAGTGCTGCGAAGACCAGGGGAGCGTTATGCAGGTCTGCTTTGAAGAAATAACGCCTTACGGTGGAGGCTCTGTTATGTTTTGGGCCGAGATAACCTCTTTAGATCGTACAGAGTTAGTCTTCATCGAAAACGACACATTAAATGCACATCGCTACGTGACGGAAATTCTTTCACCTCATGTACAACCCACATTAGCCGTTCTTGGCGAAAATTCGATTTTTATGGATGACAACGCTCGTGCCCACCGATCAGGCGTTGTAGGCGCTTACATGATGGAGGTCGGAATCCGTCGTTTGGATTGGCCAGCTCGAAGTCCCGATTTCAATCCTATTGAGCATGTTTGGGACCTTCTCAAAAGACAAGTGAGATCAGTGCAGCCGGCTCCACAAACCATAACAGAGCTAAAGAATGCGGTCACGGCGGAGTGGGAACGTATTCCGCAGGAAACCATAAGGGATATAATGGCCAGCATGCCCACGCGAATGCAAGCTGTGATTTCAGCAAGAGGGGCTCACACACCTTATTAATCTATTCAATGTTTTAAAGTAAAACTTATTTTTTACAATTAAAATTAGTTTTTCATTTTTTACTTACAGGGCAGGTGAACTACCCCTGTTTTGATTTTTTACATTTTTCTTACCAATCCAGTCAAAACGTTACGCTAGATTTCACAAAACGATTCCTTGGTGATTAATTTACAAAACCATAAAGGTATCACTAGCTAAAATCACCAAATAACGTAATAATAATCACTTAATTGATTATTTGCTTAGGTGCCCGTTTTTTTTGCAAAGGAGTGTATAATAAAATTACAATTATATGTCTTAACTTAGATTACTTGCGACAGCTAAACGAAGTAAATGGAAGTGAGACTAGTGCATCGTCTTATAACCTTTTTAATTTATTACCCACGACGGAACGATGATATATGATGCTATATGCGTTTGGGGTGCGAGCCGACGCGAGACAAAATTTGTTCAATAGTTGATATACATGGATTCTACTGGCGCCGTGACAAATTCAGCTGATGCGGCATCTATGTCTCCCAATATAGAGAAGGTTGTATCACGTGGGTATTGTCCAGGGGTCCCTCCGTACCGAGGCTCGTTGCATTTTGCCAACCTATCGCAACGCCACTGATGGATTCGATTATAATTGGTGTTTGTCACTAACAATTTACGTGAGTTTTGCATCGATTTTCTGCAATGAAGAATCCTTTCCATTTTAGTGCTCATCTACACCTTCAAAATGAAACTATAACCTTGGGCTGACGATGTATGCTTACGCACTTAATACATAAGAGCTGCTCTCCGCGGTTTCACCCGCGTAAGTTTCGATCCAATGAAAACGTCGACGTGAAAAATAGATGTTGGCCGATTCCCAGACCTACCTGATATGCACATTAAATTTCTTCAGATTCGGTTAGCCGTTTCGGAGAAGTATAAGTAACAATGTGACACGAGAATTTTATATACATATAAGTATATAGAGTTTATTTTATTTTCATCAGTTCATTGACTACCTTATAAACTAAACTACCTTACGCTATGATTTAAGAATCAAAGAATAATTAACAATAGGCAATAACTGCGTATATTTTGTTATTGTTATATGTGCCGAACAGAAATGATAAGATAAAATGTTGGAATATTGCTCTACTCTGTGACCTTGATACGGTTCTACATATTTTTGTTTTAATTTGATAATAAGTAGAAGTAGTCTTATGTTATACGGCAGCTGATATGGGGTGACACGACCGCGGAGGTACCTCCTGCTCACACCAGACAGACAAATTTTACGTTATAGGGAGGCAAACGAGAAATCGGAGCCATTTTCATGACTACCGACGCCCATAGACATCACATAGCGGTACGGTAGCGCTATGCAGATGCGCTGCCCTCCTTACGGGTGGGGCTACGGTTGAGGTGGGGGTACACCTCCATGGGCCGCCGGCACCGCACGAAACGCGACAGCACAGCTGTCACTTTACACCGCTCCCCGGTTGTGGCGGCCCAATTCAGCTGCATTTTTTTTTATTCGGGCTTTGGCCTACCACTCGTTCCTACCGCTGTTACTCCTGTGTCGCCAGGATCGACAGCGGCAACCGCACTTGACCCTTTGAGCCCAAGGGAAAAGTTAAATCTGTCTTGAGACCCGCAATGAATTTAATCAGAAGAACGTAGGAGGAATGGGAAGTATTTTCAATTTCCCTCCCTAATGAAAGCGGGAGACAGTACAAGATTGTAGTGACTTAAATAAGCCAAGAAGTAGAGGGAGCAGCCAGGTGAAGCCCGGCTACTATGCACCACGGTAATATAAATAAATGAACTGATATGGATTACGCCTTATGTTACTTTCACTATCAGGCGTATTATTATGATTGAGTTATATTTATTTGCTGCCAGTAATATTTATTACAAAATTGTTTGAACGCACGAAATTTTCCTAAATGTACCACGAGGTCGCGAAAATAAACTACACCAGTAACACTACGAATGTTATCAAACATTACCTACATTTCTCTCAGCTTGCCAAAGACTACACTCCCTTATGATGCGATGTGCGGTTTGTTCATGTTCGTCGCCTTCTATTGAGCAATCATAGAGGGGTGACGGTAGCAGTTTAAAACTAAAGAGTTTGCTTTTAAAATTGCCGCTACTAGTTAGAAACTGAGAAACATAATGATCAACTTCGAGCCAGGGTATCTAAACCCCGGCTCGAAGTTCGAGAATCGTTCTCGCAGGCATGGAAAAAAGTTATATAAGTGATGTCCTTTAGTTGTATTAGACCAACGATCTTGCCATTCATTAATTAAGTTTTGGGTGGTTACATCTATTGGATAAATATTTTTCTCTTTTTCGTTAATTCGGCTGCATGCAATTATGCTGTATTGCACTATCTCTTACTAAAGCTGCCGCTATGAAGTGACATTTCTGTCACGATTTGTGCGGTTCGTCGGTTTCCCGATGTCCATAGGATCCCTCCATGGGCTACCAGTGGGCATCCTATCTACATAAAAATTACACATTCTAAGTGAGGGCAAGCGCTTCAAGGGCGTCGGTAGTCTTCAAAAGGGTCCCAGACTTTCTGTTTCATTGTAAAGTACGATGATGAGACCCACATTCCCTTCTCACACCAGCTCCTAGGGATCGATACCAGGATTTGAGTCGTAATCGGTTTAAAGACTTATCCAAAATTGGCGATTAGAGTCTTATCAAATATCCCTTTGTGTATCTATATAGATAACAGTAAATATGAATTAAATCGTACGACGTTATCTGTCATAGATAATATATTTTTACATGAAGTGATCGTGAGCTTGAGTTCATTGGCTGATATTAATTTGTCCTCACTGATTGCTTAGCCCAAGAAGTGTTATAATGTAAAGAATATGTTTGTTTTGCACACATATTCTAAAAAATATTTGTTCGATTGCAAGGAACAACCTGTATTATTAGAAATTTTAACACAAAACTGAAAAGTAGGCGGTCCATTCCATTCCATCCATTTCCTAGTATGGTCTTGTAATATCACTACCATCTGCTGAAGTATTCATGGATTTTGATGATCATAACGGCCTTTTATATTTTATTTCCCCCACTTAAAAAAAAGTATATCTACAAAATATTCTAAAGTAGGTATATCTCATTGAATTAATATTACTAACGTAGTAGTAACTCACTGGTATTCACACACTCATTTCATCTACTTTTTCTGGTCACATAATCTTACAAGTTGTGTGACGAGAACACGAAATAACGCCATTTTATAATGCCTAAGAGTTAAAACAATGGCTCTGCTAAATTTTATTCACAAGATTTCTTGTTCAATAAAAACAGGTATTTATAATGGAAAATTATGTACTTTATTAAACATTTTCAAGCGGTTCAAGGACTCCATTTAAAAATATATTCAAATTAAAATATAAAATCTCTTATCGCTATGTTTATCCGGGTAACGGTGCCCATTTAAGTATTATCTATGCTCTGCCCGATTTTAATACAATATCGAAACTTAAAAAATAGACATTACTATTTTGACAATAGGTATTATCTGACCGAGTCAGCTAGTTACGTTGTACAATATGGCATACAATCTCTGGTTACTTCCTAATTATTCCATTAACGATATCCTTCTAAAATCGTTGTTAAGTATATATTAGACACTATCCGTATTTGTATTCAAAGTAGTTAGCTTTTTTTCCATATATTATAAGGAGCCAAACAAGCAGTCGGAGCCATTTTCATGACTACCGACGCCCATAGACATCAGTACAGAGGTTATGCGTTGCCATCCTTTCTGCTCCGAATGGTTCGATTCGGACAAGTTCCACCAATAGTCCTGCTCCACGCCGCCATCTGCTGATTCAAAGGGACGGGTGGAGGACCTCCCAGCTAAGCTTCTGTTTGTTTGGCCTTTCCCCCCAAGTCTGTCCGGTATGGGTAACCCATTCCTGCATAGCCTTGGGAATCACAGACGCACGCAAGCTCTCCACCACGACAAGATAGCAGCATCTTCAGGAAGGGGGAGGCATCTTGTCTCCCTGGCTTACTGCATATTGAATAGTTGTAGTGAGTATAAATAAACTTCGATTAAACGTTATTTTAATATATTTTTTTTACTGAATAAGGACCTCTGAATGTCAAATAAACGTAGAGGTCGTAGGAGCATCATAATATATTTTATCTACACTAATGTTGTAACATTCTACTTATGTTTTCAATACTTGACTTATAATAACTACTGTTATAGCTCAGACAACAAAAAACTCAATTTAAGCAATTTG
>LUGF01020919.1:122537-134824 GCA_001625245.1 Calycopis cecrops
TTAAATATATTTCCGTTGTCTAGTACCCGTAACACAAGTCCTTACGGTACTTAGCACGGGGCTAGACTAACGTGGTGTGTAAAGTCCACAAATATTATTATTATTATTATTATTATCGGCCTACTAATTTAAAACATTTTTTTTGAACTTAATATTGTTTGTTCAGCGCTGGTATTTTTTTTACATTAATGTAATTATGTAAATTATCATTTGAAAATATAAAAAAAATACATGCATATTCCCTATTATACCAGTGCTGGTATTAATAAGCTGCATTATTCTGTAAAAAAAATAGTTAAACATTTTGTAAATTACTATCTGCTACCCACGTTTTCACCCGCGTAAAGAACAATGACAAAATCTTATCACATCACATCTAAGCTACTTCCAATGACATAAGTACCAAACAAAAAAAAAATACCGTTTTTCTTTTATTAACTATTGAGCGGACAAGGGAAGTCGGGTATAAAATCATTTAAATAGAAAGTTAATTGACTTTTGATCATTTTTCATTGTGAATATTTGCCAGAATTTAAAATATCTTGCATCCCGATCTTAAATAATATTTTTTTATATGTGCATAGTTATTTTAAATAAAGAAAATTAATAAACGTGTGATCATTTTTGTATTTGATTATAGATTTATTACTTTTTTGAATTAAATATTATTGAAATAATGAGACGTATGGGGATTTTGAAGTTTATTTGGCCTAAAAAGCTAGTATCCAACTCCGAAAAATATTGTTTGCTTTTAACGGTTCTGAACGCTATTTATTTAAAAACTTAGTTGTTTAGGTACTCACGATATTTTACTTTTTCTTTGTTTTTTTTACTATAAGTGGCTTTTGTATTGGACCCCGATAATTACGCTATTAGTAATCAATTCACATTTTAAGTGAAATTCTAAAATCCACTGTCACCACCTACATCCTCCGAAGTCCACTACTGTGCACTATAAGTAGGGGTACGTAAATTTCGCAAATAAAAAATCGTGATTTCGCATTTAAAAAAACTCAAAATAGAAAATTTCGCAATTATTTCGCAAAAAAAAAATACAGTGTTAAAAATTCAATTAAAGGCTAGCATTGTTGTAATTTCTACATTTTCATCTTTCATTGTTTGCCTGCGATCAGTTACGACAATGTTGTAGATACTAAAGTATCTCTCGGCATCAACACTATTGACAGGGCAATTGAGACATTGAACAGCTGCTTTTGCAAATCCAAGGTAGCAAGATTTTGATGCAACTAAAACTCGCATTACATTCACAGAAGTTTCTTGACCGTACAATATACGTAATAATTGTTAGCGCGTCTGATCAGCATTTGAAAGCACGTAACGTAAAAAGGTGCGAAAGTATTTAATTTTCAAATTTCGCTTTTATCGCAAATAAAATGCAGATTTAGCTTTTATCGCATCTATTTCGTAAAAACGAAATTTACGTACCCCTAACTATAAGCGTAATTTCATTCGGCGCATCAAATTTTACGAGCGCAAAAAATATTTAAAACTTGTTATAATCTAAATATCTTTTTTGCCCGACTTCTTATATAATACATATAAACAATTCTCATGTCACATTGTTAGTTTCCATACTCCTCCGAAACGGCTTGACCGATTCTCATGAATTTTTATATGCGGGTAGATGTTGGCCGAACGCAGCTATTAATATAAATGGAAATCTAAATCTTCTTGTAAATCTAAATCTTGTTTTGTATACATCAAATTTTTTTTAAGTATTTTATCACAGTTTTTTTTTGTCCAAATGAAGTAAAGTAAAATAAAAATAAATATTTGTGCTTGGCGCCTATTAGTAAACACTAAAATAGACTAAGAAAATATAAGTGTAACTTTGTAAGTGTATTTAATGCCTAAAATTAACATTAGGGCACGCCAAATTGGGCTAAAAGTTCTGCCTCTATGTTTATTGCACAATCGGAACGGAAAACGGATTAGGTACAATATTATAGGAAACCTTGGCTTTTTTTTTTATTTTGTTTTCCGTAAATTTTATTGCCTTTTAAATTGCAACAATCTTTGTACCTTTTTCTTTAGAAACCCCGGTATGGACTTCACTTGTAATATCCATGGCACGGAAACGTTCATCTTTATTAATCAATAAACTCAGCCATTACGTACCAATAACAGGAAAAGCCATTACTTATTGCCACCACTCTCCAGGATGTTGTCATAGTGGAGACTCACGATTAGAGCACCGAATAAACATAATGAGTAAGGTGACAGATGCCTATTTGAGGTGACCCGGAAATGTAAGATAATTCATGTACATAAAACTAAAAAGATATTAGAAATTTCCAATAAGATAATGAAGGTACATACAATAAAATTGGTCCACGCCGAATTATGTAGTATTTTTGTAAATTCATTTTTTCCTCTTTTTTTTAGTGGACTGGATTCCGTTTCATCACTGTCAGTCGCTAGCGCTTTGCAAGCAGTTGTTCACAGCGGAAAGACGGTCGCCTGCGTGGTTCACCAGCCATCTTCTCAATTGTTCAATTCAGCTGATGACGTCATAGTATTGACTAATGGCAGAACTTTGTATGCTGGATCCATTGCCGATCTACCTAATGTATTGGCGAAATTTGGATTTGTGTGTCCACAGTACTATAATATGGCTGACTACCGTAAGTTGTGATTGGAATTGTTTAAATTATACTTAATTGCATAAGAGTAAAATCAGTGTTCAAATGATTTAGAAAGATTAATTCAACGCCTATTAGAGTACAATAAGGGTCGAAAGATAAAAAAATTAAAGATATAATTTTCAAAGCACCTTTTTAGTAAGTATATACTATTAGTATTTTTGTTTTGTATACCGTTATAGCTATAAGTATCTCTTCCCATATACAATTTAAAAAAATATTGGTATATATATACGCACGGCCGAAACTACCGTACCTACAAACTTGAAATTTGCTATAAGGATTCTTTACATGATGTATACTTACATCATGTAAAGAACTAAGAAAGGATTTTTAGAAATTCAACCTCCAATGGGCTGATATAGGGGCGTAAAGATTCGAATGTACCTGAAATCATGTTATGTTGTATGTGACTATAAATCATATATGGCCTATGTCCTATGTCCAAGAGAGGACGTCTTCTAGCTGTTGACGATGATGATGGTGGTCATAAACCATATGAATCCTATTCCTAAAAGCGAATATTATTATTATATTACTTTTTATTATAGCTACTAACTATCGTCTCACGGTTTCGCCCACATAAATTTCGATCCCGTGGAAATATAGAGATATAGTAGCCTATATGTTGACCCGACCTGTTAGTAAATATTCATGCAAAATTTGAAGTAAATTTATGTAGTACTTTTTGAGTCTAGCCCGTACATACCTACAAATAAACAGACAAAATTCTAAAGACTATATTTTTGGCCTCGATATCGATTGTAGATCATGCCCCAAGTGTTCTTTTAAAAAAATATTCAATGTACAGTTTTGAATTTCTTACGATTTTATTATATGTGTATAGACATAGATACGCTAAACTTAATAATATATACTTATTATATTATTATATTTAGCGAATTAATAATATAAAGTCTATAATTGTATATTTATTCCAATTCTTTATACTAATTTCTTTTTCAAATCCTGACCTATAATATTATAAGATTGGCTCTTGTTCGTACCCAAGTTACCGACTGAAACTAACGAAATACTGTTTAAATCTGTTTTAGGTTCTATTATACCTGCTGACATAATTTATCAATAAAAAAAAAGAAAAAATGGTATTGCTGGACCAAATTTGTATTTATTTTTCTTTCGGTACAGTTTTGCAAATCGCTAGCACAGAAGATTCAAAAAACTTAGAGGGTCTAGAAAATGAAGCTAGAATATACGCCAGTGAAATGAACAAAATCGCAGTATGCACGGATGCTGTTAAGCCAGCAAATGGAAATCAAGGTAAAATATTTATTGAATAATCTTTATTTAGTAAGAATGTGATTAAGGACTGGTTTCATAGGTTTTATAAATGCCCTGGATAAATTAGGCCTGGTAAGCATATTAGAATTTTAAGTGGATAATAAAGTGTAGATTTTTTTGGAAAATTTTAAAGAATAAGCAAACTTAAACATTTTTAAACCCCACGACACGACGCGACGGTTAAAATACAATTAAAATGGGATAAAATAATTATTTAAGAAATCTAATAGTTCCAGAAATGTCTACACGGAGAAAAAAACCAACTAAAATACATTAATTTTTACTAAAATATTAATAAACCCGAGGACAACAAATGCCTTGTATTAATTACAAATCGATTTTTGTTAATGCAGTTAGTAAATATAGCAAAAAATAGATTTGTAATTTCAACAGTGCGATAAAAATGTAAAGTGATGACGTCATAGACAATTACTAACTTATTTGCAATCCCAAGAACACAATAGTAATATTGGAAATGATGATGTCATATGTAAATACTAATTTTTAGTTCCCCATTTTAGTGTTCGTTTTGTAATTCAAGTGTAGTGCTTTAGTTTAAATAATTTATGTAGGTTATTAATTATAACAAATAAAACAGGGGTGCTGTTTTGTTTTATTTGTTATAATTAATAACCTACATAAATTATTAAAACTAAAGCACTACACTTGAAATTACAAAACGAACACTAAAATGGGGAACTAAAAATTAGTATTTACATATGACGTCATCATTTCCAATCTAAAATCTCTTTCGATATCTCTGCTACTCCTTGTACATATATCTGTTTTTATTTTAAATTACTAGACTAGGGTCATAAACTATTTAAACTAAATCATCAGTAATAGAGGTATTAAACTCTGAACATACTAAATGAAATATTTGTTACTGTGTTTAGGTATCTTATTTATTTGCCAAATTACAAAATACAAATAAACAATTTGATAGAAGATCTCTAGTGAGTTTGTCCATCTCTTTCAGTATGAAAATCAATCCACACTTTAAATTCGACACTTAAAATAACCGCTCTTCACTCTACTACACTATCACACACTATACTTCTATCACAGAAATGTTCACAATCAACACGTCAACACAAGGGCGAGCAAACTCAAAATGGCAAATATGTCGTCGCGTGTGTCGCAAAACATATTATATTACTGAAAAAGTTACTTGGAATTACACAATTTTTTTTTGTAATTCTGAGTAAAACGTCTGTAAAATCGAAGATGTTCAGTAGATACGACATAAGTATGTAATGTTGCCAATACTAATTACCATTTCTTGACTTTGAGTATTAAACTTTCTAAAAATTAATAATGACTGTAAATTTTTAGCAAATATGATTTGCAAAAATTACAGGACTTTTATAATGCTTACAATTATGTGTTAAAATAAATTAAAATGTGTAAAATATGTATTTACTAAAACTGAACTGTAGAAATTACATTTCCATTTCATTTACATTACACTACATGGGATAAAAAATAGTAATAATTATAAATACAGCAAAAGTTTTGTAACTAACACTAAAAATTACTTTTTTCCTCAAATACAAAAAAGATTTTTAATTTTTGGAGTTTTTTTTTTCTCCGTGTAGTTGGGGACCGCCATTAGGTACTATTTCGAATTTCAACATGAATAATTTATAGTATAGCAATAAAATATATTCATTTTATTTTTTCAAATAAAAGAACAAAACTACTTAGTTAGTTCATTTATTGGCAATAGGAAGGTTGGAGAAAAAGATGCCACAAAATGATCAAGTTTTGTGTGTGATCGATTTTTAGTAAGAGGTAGTGCCACACTGTATGGTTGCATACAGTGTCTTGGGCCGGCACGACCGGGGAAGTACCTCTCGCTTACACGAGACCGGCGTAAAGTGACAGCTGCGCTGTCGCGTTTCGTGCGGTGTTTAAGTAACCGGTGGCCCATTAAGTGGGAGGAAAAAGGAGGGCAGCGCATCTGTATAGCCTCTATGCGAATGTCTATGGGCGTCGGTGGTCATGAAAATGGCTCCGACTGCTCGTTTGCCCCCAATACCATTAAAAAAAACAATCTTATTTTTTATAATCAATTTATTAATAAACCGTGGTTCGGTTTTTTGACATTTTATTTTATAGGAGCAAAATTTTAAGACAGCAATGCTAATTTTAGCATCAACGATCAATTTGGCGACTACGCAAATTTGTAAAAAAATTATTAACACTTAGGCATTGTTTCGTGACTCTACACACCGGTTCTAGCTTTGTTATTATCATATCCATAGATTAGAGTTTGTAGATCTTTTAAGATTGGCTTTGTCTTCAAAGATGTACAAACTACAACGATCACCATTCTGTCTTCAAAACTTTTCACGAATATGAAGTAATATAACTAAAACATTTTAAGCTAACTTGACGATATGTTATTTATGAGTAAAGTACGAAATATTACTAGACTTGTAGTCGTTAATAGAATGTAACGTTCTAATAACGACTCTATCTGCACATAATATAATAAAAGAATAGTAAACATTATTGCAGAGTTCAGTAATCCAAGATCATCCTAAGGTTAATAAGGTACATCGACCCTGTAAGATTGCTTTTTTGTAAGGAGCTTGGAGTCGAAAATTGTTCTTTTTTTGCGTTCCTTAAATTATTTTTTAAGATATACGGGATATTTAATAATGTCATTAACCTTATCACGTTGCAGACACGTCCGTAGAAGCAGAAGCGCTAATAAAAACAAATGCAGTTCACCAGAATGAATTTACAGCCGGTTTCTGGCAACAGGCGGGTCCTCTACTAAAGAGAGGATTTATCTGTGCCTTAAGAGACGTCCACTTAACACAGGTATAAAATACTTTTTTGCCCATTTGAAGATTCTTGTCGGTTACTATGGCTACCCAAATAGAAGACGAGTGCGCTATTAGGCCTCATACGGCGTCGAATTGAACTGTCTGTAAAAAGTCGCTACTGTAATATTGATTGATGAAAGAAAAGGCCTCACCGCCACTATCACTCGTAAATGAGACCACGCTTCGCCACTGCGATAGTTATGGTGTACGAACAACCACTACCATAACAGAGATGATTGTCAAGGTTCTTCATATACTTTTTTTTTTCTCGCGGGGAAATGCATTTATGCACTGCCACCGGACCGAGAGTGAGGTCCAGTGGATGTGTGTGGGACTCCCGGGTTACCGAATACCCACTAAAACCCCGCGGGTGCCATCGGCCGCCTATACTGAGGTGCCCCGGATCTGTCAGCAACAGGGCACGTTCTTCACATACTTGACATAAAAACATATTGACAAATATTTATAGTAAGCTTAATAAGAGGAAATGCCATACTACATTGCAGCCTAATTGCTCTGACTGGACCAAACTCTCACATGGCACCGCCTTGAAGAAACAGCCTGGTATTTTATGTGGTATGTGAGTTATGCCACATTGTGCATTGGAAGAGTAATAGGAAGCTCCCCCTCGACGGATTTCCACCTTGTCGTGGGGAGAGGTCTTAGTAGCCGTGGCTTGGACAACCACGGTGAATCAAGAGGAATCCTAAGTGGGGACGCGTCGGGTGGGCTTCGCTTGGGCCCAATCTGGATGCGTCCATGGAGGAGGGGTCGCGGGAGGAGAGGTCGCGGTGTGTAGTTGCCGTGCACCCTATTTCCCGCGACAGAACGGGGGCGCATCGTCTGATGCGTTGGCGGTGGGGTCGCAGAGGAAGAGGAGATGCGATGTGTCGTTGCCGTCCTCACTGTCCTCTGCGGCCGTTTAATAGTTGGTCCGCCGCCCCGCGGATGTGACCAGCCAATGCCGGAGGTCCTCCACCCGTCCCTCTGAATCAGCAGATGGCGGCGTGGATCCGGACGAACGGCGTAGTGTGCTCCGTTGGAGCATTGGGACCAGGGGTTAGGATGGGAACCTGACCCCATTGCACGGTTCCAACGTGGAGTTAGGGATTGTTCAAAGGCAGCCGGACGCCCCTATGGAGGAGGAGTGTGGCCTTTTCACAGGTTCACAGGTTCGGTAGGGGCAACCCAGTTGTCGAGCCCGACACTGTACCCGGTCCTGGGTAGCGTGCGTAAAGACATTCCCATGCGTTACCAAAAAAAAATTAAAAAAAAAAAGGAATAGGAAGCTGCTCACATCTGCATAGCAATGCGGATGGTCTCGGTAGTCACTAAAACGGTCCGACTGCTTTTTCCAGATCAGACTGGTGACTCACTTCATAGTGGCTCTGCTGCTGGGTGCTCTGTACTACGGCGCGGGCGCGGAGGCGCACCGCATGCAGTCCAACACGGGCTGCGTGTTCTTCTTCCTGCTGTTCCTGTTCTTCTCCAATGCGATGCCTACTATTCACACGTGTACCATAATTTAGTTTCATACAGAGTTTTTTTAAAAACACCGGCAACCTCTCAGATCTATAGACAGTCAACATCTTTTATAACATTAGTTCTATGACTTTTCATAATTCGCAAATATTTTTTATACAAAAATAAACATGAAAATAAAGTTTTCGCCCGAGCGTTATAAATACGTATTACCTAAGATAAATGAATAAGACATAATATGCCGACTGTTTTCTTACAGTCCCTGTGGAGGCGCAGGTCGTACTTCAAGAACATCTAAACAAATGGTACTACTTGTCTACGTATTGTATATCGAAGATCATGATTGACTTGCCTATACAGGTAAACTTTGTTATAGTATAGTATATATATCTTACTTGATCTATCTACAATAGATATTTATTTTTTTAAGCAATGTGAATTAAATTTTAAGTTCATCGAACGTTTTATCGAAGATTCAAATAATTAATTATTTTCTACATTAAATTATACAAGCAATTTTCATTTCAAAAACTAGTAAAGATCTTACCTCATCCGTCATAGACGAAATAAACAAGCAAAACACCTTCATCTTTTCTAATTTTCTGAATTCCCCGCGTTTTTTTCTTGCACTATCCAAGGTTTAAAATGAAAGCTAACTCTTTCTCGCAAAAAGACGTGGGATAAGATAAAACGTTAGTATCTAGGTAATTACCTGTTATAATAAAACCTAGACTTTTTTGTAGCACTACAAATGAATAGTAGAGTACAGTAGCTACAATAAGAAGGTACAATTATTTACTATCGCTTTATTATTTTGCAGCTACTGTGTGCTACAGCGTTCGTACTACCAGCATGGTATTTGACGTCTCAGCCGTTGGAACCCTTTCGCATTGGAATGGCGTGGATGATATGTGCCTTAGTCACCATACTGGCTCAAAACTTCGGACTCGTGGTTGGAGTGTTGTGTGGAGTTAAAGTGAGTAATCATTGATATATCATATACTTATATTCAGAGGCGTAGCTACCGCCGTATCTGCCGTATTAAATATAAGGGACCCCCAGGCCACGGGGGCCCCCAACGTGCGTAAGCGAAAGTTATTAAAAACTTCCCATAGGGCCCCAAACTATTTATTATACGCGGCCCCGCCAGAGCACGCTTATAATTCATTAAATTTATCATAGATATATTTTTAATATCTACAAGAATCTAATAGATATTGAAATACTTTTGTTAAATATATCTAGTAACATGATCTATGAGATCTAGAACTCGATGTATATCTAGTCCATTAAAGTTCATAGATAAAATACCTAACGAGTAGTTACTCGTAAACGTAATTTGTGGAAGTTAAAAATCAATTAGAACACGACTTCACGAAAACTTTGTCTAGCCCTTCCAGGTGAAGGACAAGAACAACAAAACGACTGATATGATAGTTAACTCACCCAATGAATATTTTATATCTACAATAGTAGCCCGTCGGTCACTGCCGTGGGTAGATTTAGAATACGTACTCAACATACCTTAGTATTTCACTCGCTGCTCCTTCTCGTAGTCCGTACCTAGTGCTCAGAATTCACACTGAGAAAACGAATAGGTTGTCCAACTAAGAGTGTACCCCCCTTACTCTACATTGATGTTTAGTGTAGCCCATTCCCCAGATAATAAAAGTGTTCCTTGCTGGATTTCCAGACTAAACAGGAGATATTCAGTGAACAAGCGCGCATCTATTGTGTATTCCTCTATTCCGGTGGGAAGGCAGTCCGACACAACTGTAGAGAAATCAGAAGCGACGGCTTAACTAACTCTGAGGCACAGAGGTTACACCTCTCACTCTCTCTGGACTGTTTAAAAATACCGGATAACAATTTTTAATTTGACCTGGGACGGACTGACATGGACTCGGGATTTCATGATCGACGGCTGAACATGCTAGCCTCTAGACCACGAGGCAGTCTGCCCATACCTCCAAAACTGACATGACAGGTTTATAAATCAAGATATTGTTTGTTACAGCTTGGCCTCTTCGTAGTTCCCGCAGCGAACATACCCATGCTCATGTTCTCCGGATTCTTCATTCCGTATAATGAAATACCTAAGTACTTGAGGCCATTCGCTGATATCTCATACTTCAGATATGCTTTCGATTCGTTTATGAAGGTAGCGTACGGTTTTGATCGACCGAAGCTGCCGTGCCACGAAGCGTATTGCCATTTCAAAATTCCTAGCAAATATCTTCGCTATATCGGACTCACAACAGATTTCGGGATAGACATTGCAGTTATATGTGTCTGGATTGTCTTGTTGAATGTGTTACTTGTATGTTTATTAAAATACAAAGTATACAAATCCTGCAGATAATGTAGATTTCGTCTATTTGGATTATTGTTAATATATAAAACGGTGCTACAAAGGTGTCAATAAATTAATAAACAGGCTGTAGGTGTAAAATATAATATAAATGTCTCAAAGAGTTTGTAAGATATATTTTTATACTCATGTTTACCAATAAACTGTATTTATTTTTATAGTAGGTACATAGTATGTAGCTATTATTATTAATAATATTAGCAGCTAAAGAAATCTCTAATAGTCCTGGATGAATCTAAGGGGCATAGGAACCCTTGCCATATGAAGACGGCACACAAACTCTGCTGATGTAATTTACTGCGACAAAAATGACCTTTGTACTTTATTTTACTGTGAATGTTCTGTTCTCATATTATATGTACCCACTGGTTAACTTTAGCAAACATTACGGTCATTTTTGTCGATTGTGTACTTAAACTGCTGCCCCCTTATTAATAAACAGAGATTGACTTTATTCAAATATTAACCTCGTTTTAACCTAGTATTAAACTGACATCTGTTAAATTCCATACTAGTAAACCGTATAGTAAACACATAAACAGTATGGAATTTAACAGATGTCAGTTTAATATTAGGTTAATACGTAGATAAAGTTAATTTATGTTTCCTAATAAGGCCCCTAGAGAGGATATAGGTACTTACCTAAGTACCTACATTCAGCATGTCTCAAAACAGACACACAAGGAAAGAAAGGAATACCTAATCATATTCATGCCTAAACTAGTATTAACACTAACCAAATTATGTTTATAATGATAGGGTTAATTTAGGTACCTTTTTACTGATTTAGCTCTCTTTTTAAATTAAGTTTAATAAATCTAATTTAATTCTTCCTGTAAATGTACATAAGTACATTTACAGGAAGGTTTTGATGTCATCCTCCAATATTTTTTTTGTTTGTAATTAATATGAATATTTATTAAATATCAAATATTTAAACTACTACACCTTCTTCACCCACACATTGAATGGCTTCCTAAATGAACTATTATTGTTAAGAATATGGTTATGGATGGGTAAGGCCAAGTCTAGTGTTCCCATTCATTATAATTAATTAATTCATTATAATAAGATTTACAACAACGCTGTCATTTAGCGAATTGCTGATGTTCTTAAAAAATTAAAGGTAAGGTACATATATTAGGTGCTTACCTATGAAATTAGCGTTTTATAAGGGAAAAAGTAAAACCAAAAAAAAAATTGAAATTTTATATTTAATCAATTAAAGTATGTACCATTATGATCTATGCATTTTTGCCATTTTATGGGTAGTTCACTGATTCCTTTACTATAAAAATTTCGTGGGCGTGAATCAACAAATTCTTTGAAAGCGGTTTGGACTGCTTCGTCGGAGTTGAATTTTTTTCCTCACAAGAAATTGTCCAAATTCTGAAAAAAGTGGTAATCTGTTGGGGCAAGGTCCGGGGAGTATGGTGGGTGTCGTAGACATTCTAACTGCAGCTCCTTTAACTTAACAACCGTCTGTGTTGAAGTATGGGGTCTGGTGTTGTCCTGAAGCAGCAATGGGCTTGAGCAATTGATCAATCTCGGTTGTTTAACGGCCAGCTTTTCCATCATAATTTCTAATTGTTGACAATACAGCTCTGCAGTAATCGTCTGACCAGATCTTAG
>LUGF01020919.1:136949-175472 GCA_001625245.1 Calycopis cecrops
CCCTCCCCCCAAATTGCGTGACGTAATACTTGAACGCTCCCTAAGCTCAAAAACCGCTCCAGACGGCACAGCGTAGCAGGCACATGCCACTGGTGTTATAGGGGCAAGAGGTACCAACCCGGTCGTACAGCCCGATCCGGCAGCAAAGCATCAATGATGCTACGTTTTACTAGCTTATTATACAGCTATACAGCCTTACCTCATTTAACATTTTTTGTTCTCATATCCATAATCCCATTTTTGGAACACCATGACCCATCTGTGAGAGAGTGGGAGGTCGCTCCCCCTTTCGACCTCACAACTATTTATATACTGTAAACGGGACTTAATCGCGTTATAAAATCGAAGTATTTACCTGCCTATGTTTGCCTTTTCTTGACATGAAGGTGATCGTCAGAGAGAATGGATCCATAACGCACACTGTAAGTATATAGGAAACCGATGCACACGGATAGGTATTTAAATGCTATGTCTAACCACCATCCTGGACATTTGCAATCCTTCGTGACCACGGCTAAGAGTGCAATATAAGCATCCAGGCGTCTCAAGACAACCCGTGTTCTTACCATACATAAGAGGAGTAACGGATAAAGTTGGTGCAGTGCTGAACCGTTTTTCCATCAAAACCTTTTTCATGCCCCCGTCTAAGATCGCGGGATTTGTGAGAACGGCTAAGGATGTCATACCGTTTCAAACACCTGGTGTTTACAAGGTTGACTGCAGTTGCGGTAGTTCCTATATCGGCCAAACTAAGAGCACGATAGCTGAGAGAATTAAGGAGCACATAACTACAGTTAAGAATCGCCAGGTGAACCAGTCAGCGATTGCGGAGCATCTATTGGAGTCGGGACCGAACTTCACAGCCCGAAAATCCTCTCCACTGAACGCCTTTATTATAATAGGATTGTACGTGAAGCGGTTGAAATTAGGAAACAAAAATTTAAACCGGGAGGATGGATATAGGTTGTCGGCTTCGTGGTATCCGGTTATCAGGAAATGTAGGCGTCGGGATGTACCTTCATAACATCGAATGTTGTGAGTGTTGTGTGTCGGGGGACCTTAATGGTTTGAATAAAAATAATGACGATCAACTGCGGGTTCGAGGAACTCGCGCGGCTACGAGACAATGACACCACGGAGCATCAGTCTACTCGTGACCATGTGAAAAGTCGAGACTCGAGGTAAATACTTCGATTTTATAACGCGATTAAGTCCCGATTACGGTATACAAGGTTATTTTTTGGTCACCGGCCAAATTTTTAGGTTCAGAATCATTAAAACATTCGATTTATGAAAAAAAAATATAAAAAAAAATAATTAGATACAATTACTTTGTCCCATGTTGTAAAACATATTTCTTGGTCACCACGTGCATCACACTCGACTCATGGTAGGCCGACGTCACTGACCTTGAAGTCGATACATTTCGTGTAAGAACAACAATTGATGTATTTTTAAGGACCATTTCAAATCGATTTTTATTTAACAAAATATTACAATCAGACGATAAAATTTAAAACACACCCTTGGAATGATGTCTACTTCCTTATTGGCCGGTGGATAAAAAATAACTAATAATAATAAATAAATAATAATAATAAATCGTGAAAGCTTAAAACAATTGAATTCACAACTAGTCTCTGCCTAGCATCGTTAAAAAGTTTTACTTAAAAAAAAACAAAGTTTATGCATTATTATATTCATATTTTATTATACAAATTATAACATTATTGTCGATTAAGATAAAATAATTATTTTAAGCCATAAATAATATTGGATAATTTCAAATAAATGCACTGTCTTTTAACAACAAAATTACTAATTAATATAGTTTTATTTTGACTACATCTATATCACAAACATTTAATTCATTTCTTTTAATTTGACATATAATTACACCTAAAAATAATAAGCATTTAAAGTGAAGGTAGATCCTGAGCATTTCATGATGACTGATTAAAGGCAGACCGTGAGAAAGAGAAAAAAAATCAAACAGAAATAAACATTTTATAAAGATCGTCAACAAATATGAGAAGGTCGTAAGGAAAATAACGAATACCAGATAGGTTATTGGTTTGCGTGCAAAAACTGCGGGCTAATTAAGTTCAAAGTCTAAAAATCTACGTCAAAACTTAATGGCATCTTACATTTCAGGCCCACATTATGTACGCGTCTATCGTACTAAATACACTTTCGCATTTTGAATTTAATACTCTTTTACTTTGATCCGTGTATTGACGTACTAAAAGCCAGTTTTGTGGCTACATTCTATGAACAATGATAGATGATAAACGACATAGACGTTCAGAATTCGTACAAGAGGAGGCTATTTTATTCAAATTTGAATTTGAATTAAACATCCATACTAACTGTACATCGAGTGGGTTAAAGGTCACACATAATATCAACTCGGAAAGGGATCGTAACCGTATCGCCTCGAGACGTTCAGTATACATCATACAAAGATGTACGAAAACCCCATACCCCAACGCACACTAATGGGAAACGTAACGTAATCGTCTCGCCTCGGAACAGGCAACCGGACCGCTATCAACGCGCTTGCTAGTCTGCATATACATTTAAACGAAAACTTGCAGTCGTTCCACATCAACTCTTTACTGCTAAGCATATGCTACTTTACATTAGCGCTAAGACCAGCCTCTGCGTTTAACTTAGACCTTTTTAATATTATAAGGGGTCTTCTTGGTGACTATCCGTCCATAGACATCCACAATTCATATGCAGATGTATTGCCCACATTCTCTCTTCCATCCGAAAACTCAAAAACCGCACGAAACGCGACAACATACCTATCACTGTACGGCGGCATCATGTGAGCGAGAGATACCTACCGGTCGCGCCGGTCAAATTCCAATACTTCTGAACATATGCTATGAACGACGATAAGAGCAACCTCGACTTGCCTTTATACCAGACCTTTTAAGAGGCGTAGCCACATCAAAATTGGCTTAATGCCGTATAGGCAATTAACATAGACAAGGTTTTAATAAATTGTTCTATAACTGCACGCTATCTTAAAATAATAAGCAGCAAATATTCTCGAACATTCAGCCATATAGCATCTTTGATAGGCTCAGGTCTACCCGCGCGTGTATAGAAATATAAATCACAATAAGAGATTTAAATACTTTACGATAATACATTGAATGGCTTGTACGTATTGCGGACTAATTCATAATTAGATCCGCAGTAAACATAAAGGAACACTGGTAACACTAAAATAAGCTTTGGTGCAAAAGAAATCAATATGAAATCTTTAAATCGACTAAGCGTCAGTGCAGGTCCAAGCGCCGCGCGCTTCAGTTTACGGCTCGTTCAACTTCATCAGATACCTGTAATTTTATATAAATTAGTTACTTTGATGTATTTTTGGGAATGGGAAGTAAGTTGGCGAGAGCGTTAAAAAATCACACATCGGGCTAGGCCAAAGGAAAGTTGTCATTCAAATTCAAATTCGATTTAAAGTGAAACTTTTTTGTATTTAAAAAATAAATATGTCATTGTAACTACGGTAATGAAAATCAATAATTAAGTTTTACTTCAGTTGTGTGCAAGCACACACTTTTTTTCATAGTAGGAGTAAACGCGCAGTTGCAGTCTTTTGATGGACATCCACTTTCAATTGGCCACCGGGTACTGATAAACCGCGACACTTCGCTTCAACCTTGCGACCTCTCCGGTCGTGCCGGCCCAATTTGGCATCAACGTTTAAATGCTGAATGCAAATATGTACTTAATTATTAGCACCGCAAGTTACGATTACCTCCAGAACGGCGCCACAGTAGCAAAAATACATGGAATAATATATGTCATATCACGTTTCTACATTTGTAAATGGTGGCGATTCCTCTAGCTAATGTACTGACATTAAATAAATTTAAGCTTTAAATGAACTGGATGAAATGAACTGGGTCTGTTTTTGAATTTGAGAGACTAAATTGACAGGTATAAATATCAAATTTATAAATAATGATATAGTACAGTAAATCTGTAATAAAAAAAAATTAAATGGGGAACAAATTACACGAGCAAATTTGACTTGATATATCGTAAGAGGGGCATGTAAATAGCAGAATGGGAGATTGGCGAAGACTCATCTGTTGCTGATTTTGAGAAAATCCAAAAAAAAATTTGCATTCAGTTTTTCTTCGAATCTATGAGTTTTAAAGAACAGTTTATTTGAAAAAAATGTAGAGGACATTGTGAACTACATTTTATGTCATTGAAGTGACTTCGTAAGACTTGAAATACAAAAAGTAGGTGGCGCTGATGCGTCTAAAAATTTTTCCTAAAGAACGTGCGGGGTCATTTATTTACGAACATTTCACATCCTTCTAACTTTGCAAAATGTGAAAATTTATTCATTTATTTATTAAATTATTCAACTATTCGTTACAATAACATCAATATCAAAACAGTTAATTCACAGTCTTGATCCAACGCTGTCATTTCTATGTCGGCAAGCTATAGCTTAAAAACGGTAAGTTGTAGAAAAAAATTATTTAAACAAAAGTTGTTGCAAATT
Source organism: Calycopis cecrops (assembly GCA_001625245.1). Classification (NCBI taxonomy): domain Eukaryota; kingdom Metazoa; phylum Arthropoda; class Insecta; order Lepidoptera; family Lycaenidae; genus Calycopis; species Calycopis cecrops. The sequence goes on from LUGF01020919.1 coordinate 141,496, forward strand.
TGAAGAGGAACAACTTTTTCATTTACAATTTTTAAATAAAAAACCATTTTCTTAGCGAAAATGAAAACCAGACTTTTTAGACGCCTCCGCGCCACCTACTTTTTGTATTTCAAGTCTTACGAAGTCATTTTAATGACATAAAATGTAGTTCACAATATCCTCTATATTTTTTTTCAAATAAATGTTTCCCTAAAACCCATAGATTCTAAGAAAAACGCAATTCAAATTTTTTTTTGGATTTTCTCAAAATCAGCAACAGATGAGACTTCGCCAATCTACCATTCTGCTATTTACATGCCCCTCTAACGATATATCAAGTCAAATTTGCTCGTGTAATTTGTTCCTGATTTAATTACAGATTGACTGTAAACGTAAATTAATGACGATTTTTGTAAGCATAATAAACATTTTCTTGTAATGCAAGCATATAAGTATAAATATAATAGGAATAACACTGGACGCCATTTTGTTTACGATATGTCGCAGGAAATGACGTTTAAATTAAAATTAAAGTACGAAACCTTCTTGGAGTAACTAATAAATATTTAATAAAATATGCGTGTTACGGTTTTTTAAATTTATAAATCTATATACCATTATGATATTGTATTAATTCGCTTTATAGAACACATACACTTTTCTGTGTAGATAACATATAAAACACGATAATTGTTTTTTCGATAGTGGCACAACTCTATTTATGAATCACAAAAAGCTTGCAACATCGCTCCTGTCAATATAGCCTCTCAAACTATTTAACGGACTATAGAAAGGCGCGTTTCTGGTGTAGCCATCAAAAATAAAGTTTGCGGTAAATTCGCTAATTTCGCTTTTTATTTAGCCAAGTAGATCTTCAAATGTATTCATATGTAGGTAATATATACTTCTTCAATAGATCTTTTACCATTACAAATAATACTTTGTCATGTTACGCTTAACATATCGACTTGATTGCCCAGCGGAATAAAATAGATGCGTTAAGTTTGAACCGAATATCACACCTACAATTTGCCTAATACGATTAAACCATACATTTTCAACTTGTGCCATATATTGCCAGAACATGGGTGGTGGGTCCCTAGTATTGACTAATTGTATAAAAGAGTTTCAAATATACAGATATATCTAGATTTGAATATTTGTCACATTTACCTGCAGTAATCAGGAGAAAGCGTCAATATTTTGTACCACATCAACATATTCAGTCCAATACTCCACGTTCTTAGAGGTCCAAATAAAAATGACAACGTTCCATATTCCAACCAGAAATAATACGCCAACAACAGTTGAATCGTAAGTATAAATATGAAAGGCAAATTTTTTAGCAATCTTTTGCTTCCTCTCAAATTCTGTCCGAACAGTCGTATTTCTAAACAATGGGACAATATAAAAATCATGGGTATTTGCACGCACATCAGTTGCACACTCCCATACATATATGTAAATGGCTCGGGCAACAATACACCCTTGATATATATTCCCCATGCAAATATTGTGCCAATGTAACCGTCAAGTAGTTCTCCAATCGCCCATGGTCCAAATGGTAAGTAGGCTGCATACAGAACAATAGGGTAGAATACTTTGTCTACTTTACTCAGTAGCCATATTCTTCTTAATGTATTCTTGAAAAACCCACGACGATACATTGGTGGAGTTTTCTGGAGTCTTAGAACTACTAACGGAATCACGTTTAACAATAATAGAGTTCCAAATATTGTCTGAAACTAGAAAAATATTAATATTACATTTTTAAACTTATAGCATAACGAGTAATGTAAACAAGTAAATATTCTAAAAATATACTCTTACACCTAAATAAATAAAATAAGTATGCATATCTATACAGTGTTATTTTTTGGTCACCGGCCCAATTTTAAAATAAGGAAGTAAACATAATTTCAAGGGTGTGTTTTAAATTTTATCATCTAATGTAATGGTCCTTAAAAATACAGCGATCGTGGTTCATACGCGAAATGTATCGACTTCAATGTCAGCGACGCCAGTCGAGCGACACTCGCAAGTCATATATCACGCAGTGACCAAGAAATATGTTTATAACATGGGAAAGTAATTTTAACTAATTATTTTTTTATTCTTTTTTATTTCATAAATCGAATGTATTATTGATTCTGGGCCCAACCTGAAAATTTGGCCGGTGACCAAAAAATAACCCTGTATATAAATACGTGAAGCAAAAACTTTGGACCCCTTTTTGACGAAAACTGCGCGGACGGAGAAGTATGAAATTTGGCAGTTCCCTAGACTGTTATGTATTTATGTGAGATATCCCATAATCTCCGGAAAGCATGCATGCATGCAATGTAAGACAGAACTCTCTACACCTATATAGTTTATTGAACTTTGAAAGAATTGAAAAATAATGGAAGATCAACTTTCTCAAGCAGAGATAAAACTGACAATTATAATGACGTTAAACGCAAAATTTATATTATATTTATATAATATCCTTGTATTATTCCACTTATATATAATTATTATATGTTATCTTTATTATCTTTCTATATAATTATCTTATAATATATTTTTTGCGTCTTACAATTTATAAACATAATTATTAGTATATAGTACTTGTAAGATTTTATTTATTTTTAATGGTGTTACTTTTTGCTGTATTTTATTTAGTGTAATGACGTTTGTTGTTGTTAAGTTGTGTAAGTATATGTTGCCGGAAATGTATGAAATCTAGGAATTGTATACAAATCCTTTATTTTTTTTTTTCGCGGGGAAATGCATTTATGCACTGCCACCGGACCGAGGGTGAGGTCCAGTGGATGTGTGTGGGACTCCCGGGTTACCGAATACCCACTAAAACCCCGCGGGTGCCATCGGCCGCCTATACTGAGGTGCCCCGGATCTGTCAGCAACAGGGCACCTCGGCGAGTATTGTATACAAATCCTAGGAAATGGATACAATTCCGAACCTATTTAGGAAATGTATAAAATACTATTTTAAAAATTAATTAATATGTACATATCCTAGAAGATATAAACATTTCCTAGGAATATATCAAAAAAGGTTTCATCAAAATCCGTCCAGTAGTTTTTGCGTGAAAGTCGCACAAGAAACAGACAAAATGACGTCTTCTACATTTTTATTGTATGTATAGATTGAACCGAGAATATAATAGACTATGACTTAAATTATAATATTATGTATATTCATATTATAGTGTAAGAAATTGCTATCTATACTAACATTATAAAGAGGAAAGATTTGTTTGTAACGAATAGGCTCCGAAACTACAGGACCGACTTCAAAAAATTATTTCACCATTTGAATGCTACATTATCACAGATTAACATAGGCTATTTCTGTACCGCAGGAGAATGCCTCATTCGCCAGGGAAAAACGGTAAACTTCTTAACGGCTAAACCGATTGAGTTGAAATTGTAAATGGGCATTTCAATGGTTTCCTGGATGCTTAAAAAATACAATAATTGGATCCTGTCTGGCCATTAACAAACATTGTACATTGTATAATATTTTGCGATATTAAAATGGAGTGGGAGTGGGGTGATAAAGAGAACAGAATCACTGTGATTGCATTACAAATGCAAAAGAGCCAAATGCAATTTTCAAAACTCTCCATACCCTTGGTATTAGTTAAATGTTTGTTTACCGGGCTATTAATAGGTACAATGAGACTTCCTTTGTTTGTGACTGAGAAAGTATATATGTATATATATATATACATAAATGCGCCCGCGAAGGATTGTGTTGGTACGACCAATTCCCAACAGATGGCGACACTGTAATTCCAATGAATTTATTATATTGCTATGATAGTACATGCTGATTTACCTGTTGGTAGCGTAGCAACGCGTGCCGAATACACCTAGTTAACTAATAAAATCTTTTAGGGCTCACTCTCTCTAACTTTTACTCTCTCCTTTTACACCCAGCCGTTGAGAAATGGAAGCCAGGCAGACTGGCGCCATAACGTATTGCGATGTAATAAAGCGGTTTACCATCTTATAAGAAGTTATCACTTTGAAAATGTTGCATGGGGATAGATATCAGGCTAGTTAAATTGAGGGGCAAAGCTGCTCCCACCCGAAGTTGCTACCTCCTTATCGTGGTGGGGGGCTTGCGTGCAGAGGCATAGAGATGATCCAAAGGCTATATCAGAGAGGGGTACACATACCGGACAGGCTTAGGGGAGAGGCCAGACTAAGAGCAGCTTAGCTGGAGGAGTCTTCCACCCGTCCCTCTGTATCAGCAGATGGCGACGTGGATTAGAGTATGGGGACCAGGGGTCAGGTCGGGAACCGGACGCCATTGCAAGGTTCCGACGTTGTAGTAGGGACTGTTCAGAGGCAGCCGAACAGGCCCTAGGGTGGAGAAATCTGGAATTTTCCTAAGCCAGCTTGTCGCTGGAGGGATGCTGTTGCTTATAGATTCGGGAGCCTCCAATTATAGCGCCTAAAGGCACCCGCAGCGGTTTAGTCGGTAGTACATCCCAGTTTGCGGGCTCCTGGGCGTAGGAAAGGTAGCGTGCGTAAAAGCATTCCCCTACGTTACCCAAAAAAAAAGGAGGCACAGCTACTAAATATATAAGATCATTTCCTAATTCAAGTCCAAGAACAAATTTGTTAGTACATTGCATGTATGTTTAAACAATATGTTATGTAACTAAATGATTCCCTCTGCCTAGGGTAGGCACCATTAGAGAATTGGAAAAAAAATTGAGTGTCTATGTGTGTGTGTGTGTATATGTTTGATGAAATAAATACTTACAACTTGACCTGCATCTATCATTAATAGGATTCTTGCAGTAATATAAAATTGTATTGTAGTGCCATCCATTGCAAAAGGGTGCTCTATAATAGTCTCTCTGTCTAGCTCATCTCTTGCAATCACATATAGCTTATTCACACCAGTTGCAAATGACTTTGGAGACCACTGACACACATAAAGAGGGCCTTTTGCAACCTTGCAATGCACCCATTTGGACTTGTCAAAAGATATCTGTACACTATTTATTTTAACATCACTAAAAGCTAATATTCTTATATGATTTGACTTTAACATTAAATCTAAAGGCTCTCGACCTGGCATCATGTATTGAGCATGTTTTGGATTAGTGACTAGAACTATAGGCCATGTATTATGTTTTACATCCACAAATGAAAATAATCCATGATCGATAGCAGCTAAACGGAACATTCTGTTATCCTTCCAATCGCTTAGCTCAAGTTCTAAATATCCTGATTTGTGTTTTGTATACATTTGTGGAACAAGACCTCCCATTGAATGTAAATGTCCGCAAACATACACTTGTGAACCTTTTGCATCACCAATCAGTTCTCTCACATTCAATCTATGAGGCTCAGATTCCAGTGTAAGTATGCAAGATGTTGGATAGTGGCCAAACCAAATTATGTGATCTGTCCTTTTCTCTGCCTCTCGCTTTAACATCCGGATAATATTTTGTTCTTGTTTATTTAATATTCCAATAAAATTAAATGGCCGTCTTAAACCTGGGTCGGGGCAAGCATCTATACCCACAAATCCTACTTTGATACCATTCTCATTAAGATAATAAGAATATGACTTAGAATGTGCACTACCTTGTACTGAATAGTTCCTATAATAATTTTCTTCTGAATTTATTGATCTGATATTAAAATTATCTGAAAAAAAGAATTATTATATATTAACTAAGCAATAATATATTGTTCCTCTAGTAGCTAATAAACTAAGTTAAAAATAAAATAAGTTAGAGGAAACGTTTTACTTATTATTCTCTCTATAACTCTCAATAAATAAATGTAACAAGCAAACAATATATTAACATGTTATTATTGACATTTTGATGATTGATGATGACTCAAGACATTTGATAACATTAGCAACAACAAATGATAAAATATAACAACAGTTACATTAGTCAGTTAGTTAAATCAAATGTCATAATATATTACATGTAGATATATGTGAAAAGTATACTCCATATTTTTAAGAATTTAATAGAAATTCATAGTGATTTTCTGCAGATAGCCATGGACTAGTGCTACTTTCACTTTCTCCTATTAGAATTCAGGTAGTCTCATTGATAGAGGCATATCCAGCAATACACCGATAAAAGTTGGTTGTTGTTGGTGGTTTTTTTTTATTGTATAAGGAGGCAAACAAACAATTGAAACGATTTTCATAACCACCAATGGCCATAGACGTTCACATAGAGATTATACAGATGCCTTGCCCTCTTTACGGCGCATTCACATATACGTCCGTTTTACTGGATCCGTTTTACCGGATCTGTGGTAGCGTATGTAGTTGTATGAGCGAGTTCACACATAATCCAGTATACTGGATCCAGTAAAAAATACCAATCCGGTAAAATAAGCAGCAATCCGTTTTACTGGATCCGTTTTACCGGATCCAGTATACTGGATCCGTTTTACCGGATCCAGTATACTGGATCCAGTATTTTTTATTATACGTTTATGTGAACGGACGTATATGTGAATGCGCTCTGAATACTATCTCCAGTAAAACGGATCCAGTAAAACGGATCCAGTAAAACGGATCCAGTAAAACGGACGTATATGTGAATGCGCTCTGAATACTATCTCCAGTAAAACGGATCCAGTAAAACGGACGTTATGTGTGAACGCGCCCTTACTTCTCTTCTCTTCATGGGCCACCGGTTACTTACACAACTGTCACTTTACACCGGTTTTAGTGCATGCAAGAGGCACCTTTCCTGTTGTGCCGGCCCAATTCATCTTTATGCATGTTTGCAGAGTGGCACTACCTCTTACTAAAACTGTTAATGTTACAAATGTAAATGGTTAATATTACGAAGGAACTTACCATGATTTCCTCTTATATCTAACCAAGTTGAATATTGTGTAACACCCGATTCATTTACTATATTATGATAATAAATCCATTCCTTCTTTACTTGGGAACTACCCAAGTTGTCTTTAGCTTTAGCATCTGTGAGATCTCCTGTAGCGAGAACAACTGAAGGTTTTATCGTTTTAACTGTGATGTCACAAAACTGTTGGAATTGTGATATTCTACCTGGATCTCGAAATATACTTATGTGTATATCAGATATCTGAAACAAGAAAGACAAATTTGAAATCTTAGTAATTATTCAATTTTAACAAGTTATTCTTTAACTAGCTGGTGCCTACAACTTCGTTCGGGTAGCATAGTAATATTATAATCACAGTGATTTGTTATTGTTTGCTTGCAGTGTGCCGAAATCCCGATTTCCCGTAGAAATGAGCGATTTTAACGCAGTAAAAAGTGTTTTTAATGTTGACCAGGCTTAGTATCTATACACGGCAAAAAGTTCTATTCGAATCTGTCTAGTAGTTTCGGAAATTAGCCCGGACAAACAGACAGACAAAAAAATCAAAAAACATTGAAAAGTGTTCTAATACTATTTTAACATCGCCCCCAATTAGTTTTTCGTAAATATATTCAGACACACGAATTTTACTGTTTTATTATATGTATAGATTATGCTTCTCTTTTAATTTTTATTATGATAATGTAAATTTATGAGAAGAATATAATAATCATTTTTATTATCGCCTGAATAAACCAATAAATACCTGTAAAAACCAGATAAGGTTATTACTACTGTCCGATATAGTTCTATATTTGTCTTCTAAATGTGTCGTAAAATTATTTCCATTTTCAATATTAGAATTGGGATCGTAATTATGATTATTTGCAATCGTATCAAATAAGCTCGCCATCAATATGGACAAGATCAAAATAACAAACAAAACTGCTATCTTTGAAAGTACCATGATTGTCACTGGTAAAACACACACGTAATTAAGTCTTTTTACGGCCACTTATTAATTTTGTATAATTTAACATTGTCAATTAATGAATAAATAAATGTAGACAACAATACAAATTAAAAATGTATATTATTTGACGTATTTTCTTTGTATTGTTGAATGTTGTTGTCAGTCAGTTGACATTTTTATCATTTAACTTCATTCTTAATTTTTTTAACGGGCTTAGAAATTATTCTTGTACAGCCTGTTTTTTTGTTTATCTAAAGATCATATTATTTTTTTGAGTAGCCAACAAACCATGACTTTTTATTAGGGTTCCGTAGCCAAAATGGCAAAAAACGAAACCCTTATAGATTCGTCATGTCTGTCCGTCCGTCCGTCCGTATGTCACAGCCTTTTTTTTTCGAAACTATTGGGCCGGCGTAGTTGAAACTTTGTGGGTTGATGTATTCTGTGAACCGCTATTAGAATTTTGAATAAATATAAATAAATTAAGAAATAAAGGGGGGGCACTCCATACATAGAACTGAATCTAAAAAAAAGAAGCTTAGATCATATGAGGGATGTCTGTAAATAGGTCTTTAAAAATGACATTATGGTTACAAAAACCATTTTTCGTCAAAATAATCGTTTGAAAGATAGACGCTTCCAAAATGGAAAAATGAGTGTGTGTGTGTGTGTGTGTCCCCTCCTTTGATTATATAATGTCTAGATAGAGTGTCAAATGCGCGCATACGTGTCAAAAAATATCAGCCAACTGTTGGCTGATAAGTTCTTTCCGGCGGATTAGTACGAATCTTCTCGCTTAAGTGTCAATACGTATTACGCGCGTTAAATAATAAACAAATAACAGGGATAAAATGACGAAATTATATAGAAGGGTAAAAAATACCAAACACGTCACCTATCATCGGTAAGACACTGCATATTTTATTTTATAATTATTTATTTTTTATTTACCAAATTACGACATATATATCAGTGTTGCCAGTTTCTTTTTTTTGTTCTCCCATGTTTTATGGGTATATTAGTTGGTTTATGTATATTTATTACATTTATTTTATTTTATTGACGTATTTTATCAAAAAAGGTGGAGATTTTTAATAAGTCTGAAGAAGTAAAACTTCTATACGCTCGCTTGACATGGGGAGTAAGCTGGCGAGAGCGTTACAAAAAGCACACATCGGGCGAGGCCAATGGAAGTTGTCATTCAAATTCTCCTCCTTGGGCCACCGGCTACTTATACACCGCACGAAATGCGACAGCGAGAGGTACATCCCCGTTCGTGCCGGCCCAATGCGGCTGCATGGCACTACCTCTTATTGAACATGTTTATTTGAAATTAAAATTTTATACCTATAATATGTGACTTCAAACTGTTAAATAAGTGATTTAATAGTAATTTAATAAATCTAATTCATTACACAATATTCACACACATTTTTTTATTTATTTAAGGAAGTAACTATTTAATAAAATATACAAAAACTTATTAATATCTATTACATACAATCACCTAAAAATATCATATTAAATAGTCTATTTTTTAATATGATTTATTGGAGATTTTTACATAGCTGGTATTATTCACACACACAGAGACGTAAATGCACAGTGTTTAACAGCGCTTGCACGCACACTTGCATATAATTGTTGACTTGTATTCTTTTTTTGATTGTAGGGCAACGCTCCATCTAGACATTATAATATAATCAAAGCCCCCCTCTAACTTTTAAAATAAGAGAGTGAGAAATCTAAAAAATATATATGCTGTAGATCTCAATGAAAACTATCAACGATATATTTGAGTAATAATACATTTTCAAAAAAAACGCAAATACAACTTTGTCGTTCGTACAAACACTATGAAAAACCAAGTTATTTTATTTTGTTGTAAAAAATGTCGTAGAGACCTTTCGTTGGTACGAAACCCTCGGTGTGCGAGTCCGACTCGCACTTGGCCGGTTTTTTATATTGATACTGGGTCGAAGTTTACAAAAAAGGCAGTGTTTTAATTTTTTATCCTTAAAAGTCGGACTTAACAATGGTCTAAAATTGTGTACATATAAATATTAAGTTTATACGTAAAAAATTTATTGTAGGTAATCAATACAGACTTGACAAATTTTCCAGACTTATTGAAGGCATTCAATAAGTCCAGAAAATTTGTAACACCTCCGCAGAACATCTGAGGGGATAAAGAAAGATGTAATTACTTTAGAACTATTTAATATAGACACAATAGATGTACTAGTAGGTACATAAACATCTCCAAAAGGGAATCCTTAAATCAGTCAAAATTAGTCAAAACTTATCAATACATGCAACACGTACGAAAAATTAACTATATTATATGGTAATAATGTTTATTACCCGGCTACTTTTGTTTAATAATTGTACTATGCAGCTCATAAAGTAAGCCTAAGGCTGAGAGGCCAGACTACGAGCAGCTCAACTGGGAGGTCCTCCACCCGTACCTCTGAATCAGCAGACGGCGGCATGGATGACTGGCATGGCGTGGCGTGCTCCTTTGGAGTAGTGGGGCCAGGAGTCAGGATGGGAACCTGACCCCATTGCACGGTTCCGACATTTAATAGAGTATGTTCAGAGGCAGCCGGACAGGCCCTAGGGAGGAGAAATCTGGCCTTTTCCTAGGACAGCCTGTCGTTTGTGGGATCCTATTACTAGTAGATTCGGGAGCCTCCAATTATAGCAGTAATAATGCAATATAAAGGCAATATAAAGGCACACGCAGGGGTTTAGTCTGTAGTGCATCCCCGTTTGCGAGCCCGACACCGTCAGTACGCGGTTTAGCCACCCAGGCTCGTGGGGTAGCGTGTGCATCCCTCTAAGTCGCAAAAAAAAGCCAAAGCGGCGATTACCTATAGGCGAACAATTATATTACGCAATATTTATGATTGAAGAAGCAGATTTAAAAGACGATATTTTGAATGCGAACGATTAATAACTTTTGCATTGCTACTTTTGATTGCACAAAGAAATACACAACAATAGGCATTGTCAAATGTGCAAGTGCCAACGCTGTGAAATTCTGAATATATTTAAGAACAAAACTGTGCAATACTGACCCTACATGATGATGATGTTTTGGTAACCGGCCAAATTTTTGGGTTTGGTTGAGAATCAATAATACATTCCATTTAGAAATTAAAAAAAAAATACTTTGTCCCATGTTATAAACACACTTCTTGGTTACCATGTGGCATCTAACTTGCGCGTTGCGAATGGGCTATTTTCTAAGTTTTCAAAAACCACTCCAGTATTTTTATTAGTGATCGGGAAACTTTTACAATTGTTATTTTAATTTTTTTTTATCTGATACTTATCAGACTTTAAATAGATACTTATTTATCTCAAATTTTCAAATTAAAGATTCATAATTTATAAAACCCGCGAAAACGCTTCTTTAAGCTAAATGGCTTAGTTAACGTTCCGAAAATTACTGCCAGTACCTACTATTTAGAACTTTTCTTGTTGTTGTTGTCAGTTGACAAATCCATAAGTTGAGCTAAAAATTTGGCAAATGAATTAATTAATCAAATATATACTATATAATCCTCCCAGCCGATTTCGGCTATATATCAAATATATAACACGAACGCGGTAAATTGGGACCTGACAAAAATTCCATTCCCCGCTCTTTACCCTCGCACTACCGCAGATGTCGCCATATTAGGGCGACATCGGGGGAAGTGGAGAGAGATTAGAGCGCATTCTTTGCATTCTTGCCAGGTCCCAACTTACCGCGTCCGAGTAGTAATTTATTGTGCATATTACACAATAGAGAAAAAAAATAAGTTACATTTTAAAGTAATTAATTAGTAGGTACTGATAAGTAGATTTCGGAATGCAGCCTTTATGATTTGTTGGCTCATGCACGTGTTACGTATTTTGTTGTAAAAAGTATACCGAATAATAAATATTAAATGATTTCTTAATTACCTACTTGCTTAGTTATAAAGTTAACGAAAAATTAACCTTACACCTAACAAGTCTGTTCGGTTCATTTCTGGCTCACTAATTTGGTAACGAAACCAAAACCAAATTAGAGGCTCCAGCCATGGGTTGATTTCATTTTCAAAACTTTTGTTCAGCAGGCAAAAAATGCATATGATGTTTTTAAGACTAATAAGGCATTGTGGGGGTACATGGAGGCCCGCTGGCACTTAAATAAAAATTTTGTAACCCCTGCCGGGTTACAAATTTTCATTTGAAATCTCACTCAGATGGTATTACTGTGGCACGCGTGTCAGAATTATCATCAAGGGAAATCAGGGAATTTGCGAAAGGAAACATGTCGGGACATCCCATTCGTGTAAACAATTATGGCCTTTGTATGAGCATTAGAATACTCCAACTGATTGTTCGCTCTCCCTGCTATAATAAAATCCGGATAAATAACACGAAATGCATGTCAGGCTTCGTGCGGTTTGTCGAAATGTCACAAGACTTGATAGCCAGCACTTCACTTACGTGCTTAAGTTGGTTTCTAACATACCTCTTTATTTGATCACTCCTTTAAAAGGAATTGAAATCTAGGTTACAATAACGTAACTTCATCTCACTTATGTCGCTTACCTTTCTTTCACTGCAGAATCGTGTTCGTTAAGGAATAAATTCCAGTTGTGTGCCAGAGCTGGCACTCTGTGGCCCATGGAGATGGGAGGAGAAAGGAGGGCAGCACATCCGTATAGCCTCTATGTGGATATCTATGGGCGTCCGTAGTCATGAAAATGGCTCCGACTGTTCGATTGCTCCCTATACCATAAAAAAACTTTTTATTCTCGAAAGTTGTGTCCGGGTCATGTTTGATACTTTCAGGGGCTTAGTTTTTAGAAGCAAGGAAGTTTGATGTCGTTTAGTAGCTCTACCAGGTTCTTGGGCAACTTCACTTGTAACCTAGTCACAAAATGCAATGGGTTATGAATTTCGATTTTCGTTTAACTACGCACGAAATTGCTACATAAAAAATAAGGAACTATTTTATAGGACACTAGCTGAGCCTCGCGTAGTTTTGATCCCGTGGAAATATAGAAATGAAAAATAGATGTTGGCCTCAGACCTGCTCAATAGGCACACAAAATTTTCATAAGTATCGTTTAGTCGTCTAGCCGTTTCGGAGGAGTATAGTACCTAACATTGTGACACGAGAAATTTATATGTACCTACCTATATACCTAGTCTAGCCATAAATTCTGTTACAAAGAGAAAAAAAAATAATTACAAATAACATTTAGGTATTATTTTTATAGTGTGTTAGTATAATACACAAATATAAAACAATTAAAAATATAAAAAAAATATTCGAAGTGTATAGTCTCCATTGGCTGCAATAGGTACAGTTCTTTAAATGTTGAGGCCAGTTATCAATAGAAGCACGCACTCTTTCCATTTCCGATTCCTCTCGAAATTCTTCACTGCCAATCGTATGGATTGTTTTAGAGACTCCAATCACCAATCAACCAACCCAAAATTATCATGGCGTTTAGAGCAAGCTTACCTACTATCTAAAACTGACCATAAATCATAACCCAGCGGATTAAGATCGGGACTAGACGACGGCCAGTCTTCAGCTCTGATGAAGTCCGAGACGTTCGCTTCCAACCAAGACTGCGTGGACCGAGCTTTATGACCGGGAGCCGAGTCTTGCTGGAAGGACCATACTTGGTTATTGGACATGGTGTTATTAAGGGGCTTAACTATCTTCTAAATAATGGTATCTCGATGAACTCATTATTAACTATTTAGACTCGCTCCTCTCCTATAACATTTTCTACCAATAGGTTATAGGCCACACCTCTGAGCCTCTGTCTACTCAGAGGCTCAGAGGCGAACACAACAGTAGCCTAGGCTGGTTATGCTGTTTTACGGCATTAACATATTGTGAGAGAGGCTGCAGCAGAGACCGGCACGACCGAGAAGGTGCATCAGTCGTACCGGCCCAATTCAGCCTCAATAATGACCGTTTACTTTTACGTTGCGTTCATAAATTAGTATATATTTTAAGAACTAAAAATATTTAGAATTATTTTGAAATACACTATGACAATACTATCTACTATTGTGTATTTTTTATAAGAATTTTTTTTTTAAATTTATGCATTCTTTGCGAAAGAATACAACCCATACCTATAGGTATTAGGAACTGTATCATTTTAAAACGAAATTAAGTTCAAATGTAGAGCAATCATTCAGGTATTTGCACTGAATAATAATATAAAGTTATTTCATATATAAAAAACTAAAAAAATGTGTAATAAATCTCGTATCTACTTTGAAAAATGCATTAGGCATATTTTTAAAAACTTAGCCATTTTGGAATGTAATTAAATAAAATGTAGAGCAAACGTGCACATTTTTTTACCGAACGATTATTTATATTTCAGGTATTAAGTATTTTATGTAGTAAAAATTAAAAAAACATGTATCAAATCTCATGCTTTGCGACAGGTATAACAGGTATACCCCAAACAGGAGAAGCCACGCACCAGCATAGGCTATATCATGCCTCTACACTTTAGAACACAACGGGTCCAACCAGAACCCGCGCGGCACTATCTTACCGCATTGAACATTCCACTCCGGCGAACCGAAGCCGCGGTGCGCCCCGCGCGTGCCTGCATGCCTTTGCCGACCCACGCGCCCCCTTCGCTTCACTCAGTAGTCAGTCGTTTCTACGTGCTTATAGAGATTATGCGCCCCGACGTTGCGCCGCAGAGTAATCTAAAAAATCGCGCGATCGGTGAAGTTTTGTGCTAATGGATGCGGTTTACCACGGAATATAGTAACACTGTGATCTGCTAGGATTTATTTTTTAATGGTGAGTGATGTGTATCGACGACGCCGTGGACGGCAGCAGTAAATGCGCGCGCTTTCACGATGCGGCCACTTTCATTTTAAACACATAGCTCGAATTCCGCGCCAGCGCCGACATCGCGCTGCGGACGCTGACCCTGTACCCGTGCGCCTTTCCTCTTCTAACCACACCACTGCTGGCCCATGTTGGACAACAGCATGAGCTACAGTACCGCCTTGAAAGAACCACTAATATGTAATTATAATTGCTACAAGGAAGATAATAGCGATTAACAATTCAAAATTGCTGTCCTTGTCTTCTTCCTTAAACTCTACAAAAACAATGAAAAACTTAATATTATGTATTTTTTGCATGATATAAATTTATAACAATGATAGGTATGACATCAATGTAGCAGTGCCAATAAATGATTTAACTACTGTATAAATAAGAATTCTATCAGTCTGATCCTGTGTATGTAGAGATCACGTCTAGCTCTTCTTAATGCCTTGGAGACATCTTACTATCAATGTAAAACTATTCTAGGCTAGCAATTGAGTATACTTATATAGTCATTTATATACATAGGCTTATCATCATCTCTTTACTGTGGACCATAAGAGTCATTCACTAAATCAGTCTTTCCCAAAGTGGGCGATAACGCCTCCTTGTGGGCACCAGCAGGGCTCAGAGGGGGGGCGGTAAGGGGCCAGAAACGACATAATTGTCTTTGAATATCAAGGTGTAATAACTAATAAGGGGGCGATACGAAGTAACTGATTTTCAAAGTGGGCGTTAGACGAAAAAGTTTGGGAACCTATGCACTAAATGTTAATCGGCTCGCCTCCATAGTACAAGTGTAAAGGCTTAACTTGCTTAACCGAAAAATATTTAAACCCGACATAATCTTTACATTTATTGCTCAAAACAATAGTAGCTACCTGTTCCGTGTGAAAATAATAAACGTGGCCTTCACTCGAATAGTTTCTATAAAAAAACTTCAGGAACGTAATCACTACAGTGATTGATAAAACAAATGATTCATTAGCTCATAAACAGGCTATGGCTGCGACCGCATTCCTCTGATAGCACACCGAGTAAATAAAAGTAACGAATGTCAAGTCACACGTAATACATTACGCAGCTACAGTGTTTTCAGGTCTCTACAATTACGTTCGTGGACAGCTTTACCATTTATTTAAATTTATTCATACAAGTATTACTGGTTTTTAATTTATAAATGTGTAATCAAAAATCCTCTGTTCTACATCATGGAAATAATATTCATTTAGTCTTGTAAAATCAGTCTATATAATTATTCAATTTGATTATTCGGAAAGTATACATAAATCTGTGTTCGAATATATTGTATGATTATAAAAGCATTATGGGTACATTATAAAATATACCTGAAAATAATTTCCACAATATTGCTATTCAGTCAAAAATATTTCTGGATAGATAGAGATTAAGCAGTTCTGTCATTTAAAATAATTGGGGTTCCGTGGCAAAATAGGTGGGGCTCCTTCATGACATACCAAAAGTACTTATATTTTGTAAAATAAAATCAAAAACTAAAAATATTCGACAGTAGTTTTTGCTTGTTACAATGGTGAAAAATACTGTCACCTTTTCCATCAATGAAATTAAGAAGAATCGATGAAACTGAACGAATCATATTTGATATTATTGTTTATAAAAGTCATTAAATCGTCGAAACGACCTGAGAAGAAACGCATACTCTTTAGTTGACTTAATCTTCAATAAATGATATTACATGGTAATGGCACATGATTTACTCTGTGGTAATGGTAAGAGGTAGTGCCACACTGCATGCTTGCATGCAGTCGAATTGGGCCGGCACGACCGGGGAGGTACCTCTCGCTTACACGAGACTGGCGTAAAGTGACAGCTGTGCTGTCGCGTTTCGTGCGGTGTGTAAGTAGCCGGTGGCCCATGGAGGTGGGAGGAAAAAGGAAGGCAGCGCATCTGTATAGCCTCTATGCGGATGTTTGTGGGCGTCGGTAGTCATGAAAATGTCCCCGGCTGCTCGTTTGCCCTCCTATATCATAAAAAAAAAAACATTTTTTTAATAAACCTTTACCACACATTTTTTAAAGTTATTAATATGAAACATCAAGGCTTTAAATGTTTTCTGAGAACCTATTGTAAATGCGAATACATTATCCTTGAACGGAGATATTTAATTTCAAATGAATCTCATTACGGTTACATCTCGATTCTAAACTGTGTCTTTTATAATGTAATATTATTATAATTATATTCCGTAATATGTTGTACGGAAATAAATACAAACCTGTCCTATCTCTTACGTACAACAATATAATAATTATTATTATAAGGACAAACAGTCCTACACTCTTATCGAATTATTAACAGTACTTACAGATTGTATTCTTAACATTATCTTATACCTACCATTGATACAATGCCCTTTCTTCTTCCCTGATGTGCTATGTATCTAACTTATAATTTCGAACTAATTTTTGCTGGTTTTGAGCGTTCTATCTGCGAGCAGCATTTTGTATATATTAGCTATATCTCTGTATATATAAAAAATCTCGTATCACAATGTTAGTTATATGTATAAATTTGTGCATATTGGGTAGATCTGAGAATCTTCCAAAATTTATGTATGATCTCGATATTTCTACGGGAGCGAAACTTTCGCGGGTGAAACCGCGAAGATCATTTAGTATTTGTGTATATAGCTAATATACCTATACAGAATATGACTCTGAAAGAATAGAACCTTAGTATAAACACTCCCTTAAAAGCATAATAATTGTGAAAGTCATTACGACTAACAGTTTAATAATTCGAAAAATAATATTTAATTAATGGAGAGAGATACTGCTTTGTCATTATTATATACAGGACGAGAGTAATTTAAAAAAAAATGAGAAATAAAAAGCCACCTAAACATGTTGATAAATGAAAAAAATACCTAATAACATTTAAAACATTAAAATTGTTTCAGGCTTTAAAGGAAAACAAATCATATAAAAAATAAAAATATACATAATTAATAACTTTGCCACATTGCATCACGACATATTATGCCACATGAATACCTACTATTGAATCGTGCTTAACAACAAATTGTCCAATTTCCATTTGGAATACAAAATATTTCAATAGGTAGTTAAGTCCCCTACTATAGTTAATAATGTTTCACGACTTGGACTAAAACATTCACGATGCTGTACATTTAGGTAGTTCAAATTAATTATTTATATCATTGTGCACTTGTTGTACCAATAACTCATACTATTGTCAATATTAATATTAAAGTAAATAAAAACCGGCCAAGTGCGAGTGCGAGTGCTCTTAAATTATATTAAAAACCTTATTTTCACCGTAACAAACAATTGTCCACTACTTTCAATAAAATTAATAGATATGAAACTAGCCGCCCGACTGACGTTATCTTGTCATTATTGGTATTTGTTTTGAATTGAAAATTGTTGTCAACAGTAACGTGTAATGTTACGTGGGCGAATTGTCTACCCGTTACTTTAGTCACAATATTGTATATTCGAGATACCTACTGCAGCACCTTCTTCCGGGCTGTTTTGAATCTAAACCATTCTTAAATCCCCTTCAACACACACAAAAAAATTCGTCAAAATTGGTGCAGTCGTTTAGGTGGCGTTCAGTGGCATGCACACGCACACAATAAATATATACATATATAAAGATTTTACTTTTCCGAGTACATTTTATAACTTGTCAGTTTTTACTCTCTCTACTCTGCTCTGATAGATTTTCTTTAAATTTTATATATATACTTACTAATTTTTCACGTGTCCTATCTATATATATAGTTGTTATATAGGGGGGGGGGCTTGGATACTTACCTCTAACAAATAACTGTACTAAAAAGCAAATATGTCAGAAACAGATCTCTTAATCGAAAAATAGTGTTCTCAACCTCATAATCCTAGTACATATACGACGGGTTATTGGACAAGAAAAAAAAATCCCCCATTTTACTTGTATGGGAGCTAAGTACGCCAAAAAAAATTTTTTTCAAGACTATTCTACCACTTTTTTGCCACAATATACATACACATATCAAAGCACCAGTGCAAAACTTTTATACTGCCCATAAATGAATTAAATAAAAAGTGATCTTAAAGCTTTTGCTCATTCAACCCATATGTTCGTCAAATTATTATATTCGCCACCATCGGTACACGAGCATTTGTACGTAAGCTGATTTCGTTAGGATATCTCATTTTAAATCGTTCAGATTGCGTCCATGCAACTCCTTCGTGTATCACTCCCTCCATTGAGCATTTTTAGGTGTGAAACTTGGCCCAAAACCCAAATGGTCACGATTTGATCCGCGAAACATTTGGAAGTCTCTACTCTACTCTACTGTACTCTAGCGTGAATAATTATAATATTATTTCTTAATTTGCATCAATTAGCTCAAAATTGTCACATAGAGAATATATTTTCACAAGTTAATTATTATTCATAATTGTAAATCTTTCCATGTTTTTTTTAACCTAATCACGAGTAAAAAAAGATAGTGTTTTAATTGCTACTATTAACATTTAATTTAATTTGAATATTATTTTAATTTACATAAGTTGGTTACGTAAGTAAATTTTATTATAGTATTTACCTGGCATAAAAATATGATTATTATAATTATTAAAATACAATTATTAACATAACTTAAAACTAATGTACTTAAACTAAAACTTTGTTACTGCTGACAGCAAATATTTAGGTAGTACCTTGATAGTAGGTACATATTATGACTATGAGCTATGGATCATAATAATATGATTTATGTTCAATGAGCAAAATACTGGGCTCTTATTGACAACAAGTGTACGTGGATGGCTTGCCCTTGCGTAGTGCCGTCCCTATTTCATAGACATTTTAAGCATATTTTTTCGTATCTGAGCTCATGCTGTGGAAGCGGAGAAAATTTTGGGACCGTGCACGAAACATAGAAACAGCTCTGGTGATCATTTTAGGAATCAAATGCTAACAAAACAAGCAATAAACCATGACATGTTGACATATTATGTCATATCATACGTACAAACGAAAAATTTTGCATTCGTTTCACATTTCCGCCACTAATAAGTGTGGCAGTTTAGAAGCTTTATCCCTATGGCTTCATCGGATTGTCATGAGTGCTTGTCGGGCGACGAATCCATTTTAATCAAAAACTGGTCTGTATTGATAACGTTTGAAATACCTAAGTTTTATGTGTATTAATTGTTTTTTAGACTTCAGCCAGGCACGGTTATAGCCATACGATATTATTTCATAATATTTGAAATAAGAAATGTAAAATTGTAAATTAGAATTTACGCGGCTAAAACCACGAGGCACCGGTAGTTATATTGTTTTTTGTGTTTACCTGAATGTTATATATACCTAATACTTATTTACAATGAATCTACTTGGACTGATAAAATAATGTATGTGTACCCAAGTACCTACTAGTTCTTATATTATTTATTCAGCAACAATAGTGGAAGATAAATTTTGTGTTATTTATCAGAGGCAGGTTTGACTAGTATTCATATGATGAAATAGTCATTAAATAATGCTTAATTCTCATTTTCAGTATTATAAACTAAATGCCATGAGAAGAATTGACCCTACCTACCTGAGGACTCTGTCATGATACCTATTTGTTTAACATAGATAGCTATATATAATATATACATTACACAAGTACGAAACTAAGTAAATAAAGACTCAGAATTTTTTTTTCTATAAACTATTTAAAATTATTCTATGAATTGTTATTTCCGATAATGCTGTGCGTAGTACGTAGATTATAACTCAAATTTACAAGCCAATTCGGTAGGATTTTCTACTTTCAGTTAAAGGTATTATATAGTTATAGGCATTTAATTAGAATGTACGAATCAATTCTATATCTATGGTTATAGGCTTTGATTACAATATAATGTCTAGATGGAGTATAGATTATAAGTAGTATATAGTATAGGTAGATCAATAATAGATAGAATAGCAGACAATACAAGAATTTGTTCAAAATACAATTGAACCGCGAATTTAAAGAGCAAACATACTAATACAGGTCCACAAATACAGTGTAATATTGTAATATAAAAAATGTGAATATAAACAGGGGCTCTCGAAGTCAATTTCGCAGACAGCCGCCATTATATACGGCCAGTATCTAATAACTATCGAAACAAGTTTGAACTCGTTATGGGTTTTCCAACTAGTTTCTCTGTGGAATGTGGTCTGATGTAAGGCGTTAAGGAATGCAGAGGACCCTAGAGGTAGATGTAATAAACGCGGTAAATATATTATGTAGATTTAAATAGATAGTGTGAAATATTTAAAGACTTGTTCTTAGTACATTCGTACAATGACACAGTTTGTGACATTTTACAAAAGGGGTTCTATAATTTTATTTTCAAAAATAACGGAGACTGCAAAACAAATTTATGTTTTTCTATAATATCTTAGAAAAATACAAACTTATTTTTTATGAATGCCAGTCGTTACCTGCGCAATTAGAGGTATTTTTAGCAATTTTTAATTTAATTATCTGCTGATTGGTGAGCAATTCGGAATTCGAATAAATTTTATTCAAAACCCCTGTAATTTCAATTTCAAATTCAGTCACTTGTGTTAAGATAAAACTTGTTTTTGCGTTTAACTGAAAAATGAAAATATAGAGTTTTTACATGGATACACCGCTGTGCCAACAACACGTGTACCCTTGTGCTTGTTACACTGCTTGCACAAACGCGTTGCACAGTATAAAGTAGTGGAAGTTAAGTAAGTAGTGCTACGCTGCCTCCCTCAAGCCGAATGGAGGGAGTGGGACGGAGAGCAACAATTCTTTATAGCCTCTGTGCGGATATATATGGACGTTTCTAATCATAAAAATGAATCCGACCGATTGCCCAATTGTACTGTTTGAAATTAAAAAAAAATTTTAAAAAAGTAACATTGAGCGTCATATCAAAAGGATAAAAAAACTCAAATCTATGGGTGCCTCTACTGGGTGTAAGAACTAAGAACGTCTATCAGCGGGATTTACACATGACATACACACATACATACATTTATGATAACGTGTTTTCATAGAAAATATCTACACAAACGACTCAATCTTTCATTTTGTTAACTTAGAAGCGTCTTTTTTCTTGGTTTCTAGAGATTTTTCAGAATAATTTATCATGAACTTGAGCTTCCACGCGTTTTCTAGAAAACTGGAAAGTCCATAAAGCATTAGTAAGAGGCAGTTCACGAATTGGGCCTTGGGGTCACGATCGGGGAGACACTTGTCGCTTACGCCATGCCGGCGTAAAGTGACAGCTGGGCTGTCACGTTTCGGGCGGTGTGTAAGTAGCCGGTGGCCCATAGAGGGTAGAGGAGGAAGGAGGGCTACGAGTTTGTTTAACCTTAATGCGGATGTCTACGAGCGTCGGTAAATGGGTCCGATTTCTTATTTGCTATTCTAAAAAAAAAGCACTAAACAATAATAACATGCGGAGTCATACGTTTTAGTTTCCCACAACACGCGCTATTTATAAATATGGTCTGTAACTCTACCGTTGTTATTAGTATTGTTTCTAGTTTACACATTACACATTTGCTGCATTTCCGGTACGAAACAATTATCGCAACACTTCGCCGCTTTTCTTTATTTTCGCCGTCAATTGTTTAAACAATTCAGTCGTTAAGAGAATGACGATTTGGCTGGGAGGGTACTATTGTTTTAAAAACCTTACAATAAGCAGAGCAAGTAATATACTTGAACCACAATAGTAAATAGTTACAATTTTGAAAATCTAGACGCTAATCCGTATTGTGGTCTGTAATTAAAAGGTAATGGTTTAGTTGTGATACCTACCACTATTCCTTTAGCTCCTTTATAAATCATTTATGGTAAGCATAGATGAAATTTTGTGTCTGTCACGTGGTTTCAACAATTGGGGATTGAGAGCCCTGTGAATCCATAAGATTTTATTATAGACAATTACAATTAATATTAAAAGAATAATTACAATAGTTGTTTCGATACAATAGTTGATTCGATATTGTTTATGATTAATGTTGTCAATGTATTGTCGTAACATTGCACAATCATTCATAGTTCTACAAATTACCACAAATAACTTGAAATAATTGTAGAACAGACAAATCAACTTAAAAAGATTCAGCTTTTTTTCTATAGTATATCGGGGCAAAAAACAATCGGTGCCTTTTGGTGACATGTGTGATCCGATGTTATGTGTCCTTTCATCGTTCCTTCCAAAACGCCACAAAGAACTCGCAAACTTTTCGAAACACGACAGCACACTGCGTTCTCCGGTCGTGCCGGCCAATAGAGCTTGATACTACGTCGATATGTAGTGTAGCCTCCACTCGTATTCGAGTCTAAGGACTGCTATGACCTGACAGGTACACTTGAGCAGGTGTACCGGGACTCGAGTGCAAAACGGTTTGCACCGGCGCATGCGATTGGAGCAGAGCAATATTTTGTCTTATTTGTAAGAGCCTTGCTGCAGGATTACGCCTGTACGGCCAGGGTTCCTATTGATCTTACAGCATAAAGTGGTACGTGTAGTGCCGTTTATGAGATTTCACTTTGTGGTCCATTGAGGAGGAGGGAGGGCGACTAGCTTGGTGTGTGTGTTCGAAGGGTTCAATGTCGGTTCAAAATGTTCCCATTGATGACTACCAACGAATGCTGACTGCTTGTTTAACTCTAATACCATAAAAAGTTTGCTGGTGTAGGTACCAGATCACACATCTTGTATGGTGTACCGTCTTTCAAACTGGCAAAAGAGAATGATCTACCAAACTACCGCTACAAAATGTAGAGTTCCATAAGTGGGTACCAGTCACAAAATGTAGAGCAACTTCTGTTATAAGTTTTATTAGTATAGGTAGTAATTACAAACAGTTTAACGGCCCAACCTTTCATTTAATTTTGAGTGTAAAAACCTATAATCTCATGTTCATATGATTATATAATATAGTATAATAGTTTTGTATAACGAGGTGTTAAATTAAAATAAAATGGGATGTACATAGGGAGGCATAAATTTTCTTAGATAGTTCTACATGTGTAGTTACATCATACGAGGTACAACACCCTGGTATTAGTTATTCGATACCAGGGGACAGGGTGTTGTAGTGTTGTGAAACATCTTGGGCCCAAAAGTAATATTATAAAAAAATTAACGCATGGTTTAAGTGCTAGTTTGAAGCTGTGGTCAAGTATGCGGTATTAAAATTTCGTACATTATCGTCATAACAATACGCGAGTGTCAAAAGTCGCCGAGGCACGGACGAAGGTATGCGAGGACGCAAGATGCGGCTTGCGTTGGGGGAGGGGCGCTCGGCATCTGAAGGTCGTCCGCATTCCTTGCGTCGCCGTCCGCTGCTACCGCGCTTACGTAGCCCCGCACCCCGCGGCCGCTCGACCGGTCCGCTCCCGCCCCGCCGTGCCAGACCGCCATTAGGGCTGCCAGTCCCAAAATATTACTAGCAGTGTCCCGTGGTTTCATCGAATACTCCGTTCCCATTTGTAGTACCGTGAAGCTATGTAGCCTAAAGCATTCCGTAATAAATGGGCTAACACTCAACATTTTTTTCCAATAGATAGGAATTTTCATTTGTGAGAGAATAAGAAAAATTCTATCTGAAGAAATCGGGTAGTAAGGAACATTTTCGCTAACACAGTAAACTTTTGTGAACTATATGATTAGCAACATGAACTTCCATGGCAATTATGCTACCGCAGTACAACCATGTCACAGACAAAACCACGTGCAAAGGTTTGTATTTGAAATTCTGGCAGATCAGAGCAAATTTCATAAAATCCGTTCGTTTTTGACGGGATTAAGTACCTAAAATATATTCGTGTATATCACAAATTATTATAATTTACTTAATTATATCGCGGTTCTTCAGACCTTATAGAATCGTGGTTATGCAAATATATCATACAATTTTTTTTTATATCAAAAACAGGGTATTCCTCCTCGGCCTTCGTCAATAATCGCCAAGTAACCCCAAACCGTATAAAGCATTAATTATTAATAAATAAAAACTCAAATCCAATGGCAGCCCTATATCAAACTATCGCGCATTTACTAAAACAAAAAAGACATGTTCTTAAAGCTATCAAGAGCTGAAGAGCCGCAGAGGTACCGGATGCGATGAAATTTATTCGCGTCTAGTTTTTTTTTGAGGCCATTTTGTGGTGCTACATTCCAAGAAACCTTCTATACTAAGTAGATTTGAAAGGTACCAAACATTTGCTACATATTACCGGTTTGCAGATAAATTTATCATAAACGTTAAGAAATATTAAACCTCGGCTAATCCGTCATATTATTAGTATCTAACTTATAAAGTTAGATACAAAAGTACCGAACTGTGCGGCCATTTTAAAACCACGTGATGTAGAGAATATAGATATTTATTTATGTTCATGATGTTGAATAGTTATTATTCACTAAAGACAGGTGAAAATTATCAACAATATAAATAAATCGGAACTATATTGGTAAAATTAATTTTATACTAGTACTAAGTTATCATAAAGAAAGACAGACCTCTTGTAATTTAAACCATTCTCAAATCCCCTTCAACACACAAAAAAAATTTGTCAATATCGGTCCAGTCGTTTAGGAGTTCAGTGACATACCTACACACGCACACAAGAAATATATACAAATAAAGATTGCTATTATTTTGTTTCATTTTGAACAAAGTAGAGTCCTACTATATTTTTCTGCAGAGTTTGAAATTGATGAATATTTGAATTTATTTTTCATACTACATAATAAAATATATTAAACAGTAATATCACTTTTATTTCGAGACTTAGTATTTCCATCTTTAGCTCGTACAAACAACAAAACATATTCACAAGAAATGACACAAGTCCAGAGTACAATATTCTATTTTCAAATTCATAATAAATAAAACATTCCCGAAAAATATGCATAAACGAATTGACGTATCTATAAGTCGTTGCAAATGTGTAAAAAAGATGAAAAAAACAACGTAAAAGCATGTGGGTTTTAAAAGCAGCAGGTATCAAGCACAAAGGGTACAAAAAAGAATAGTGGAATGCACAGATGGCTCTCCGAACCCCGGACGTCGTAATGGCTCTACGTAAGCGTATACACAGACGTAAATATTTTGGCAAGTGGCTATAAAGAATATTACAATATACAATAACTATTACTCATCGAGGCTACATAAATAGATAATATTTTCAAGTTTCAACAGTGTAGCTAACGTTAAAGGCAAACAAAACTAATATTAAACTTTTGACGTACGTCGTCACGTCATCACGTCATCACGTCAAAACTACTGAACGTATATTGATGAAACTTAGTAATGTCCAATGTCGGTATATATATATATATATATAATAAATATTACAAATATAAATATAAAATTTTACAATTTTTTTTTTTTTCGTGATAGAAGAAATCACGTGACGCAGGTAAAAATAAACATAGTGCGAACTCTACCTCCTTACTCTACAAATGCATGCCAGATCTGTATCTAACATTGTATTGTATGTCCTAGTGCTCAAGTTCAGTACGAGGTTATAAATTCAGTACTAACAGGTACTAAGTACTGTGCTTTAATTCAAGTTTATCTTTAACATTATCAAGTTGGTAATATAATACGTAATGCGAATCACATTTCATGTAGACTGCAGGGCTTATATTATGTGTAATAATAGAAACAATTGTAGAATTATGAATAACTATGTAATAAAAGTAGATCCACATTACATTACAAGTTACAAGTAAATTTCATTTTTAAGGTTTCTTATGATAAAAGAATAAACGAATCCCTTAAATGATCACTTTGCTGTCCGTTTATTTCTCATGAAATCCAAATGGTATCCAATAAATATAAAAATATGTAATACGAATTACAAAATATAAGTAATAAATTTTATGATTATATTTTCCGAAAGATGTTATTTTAAATACCTATTATTTTTATTATATTTCTGATAACCATCCGCAGTCGGGAATTCGGCATACATTGCCGTGCCTCGGCGTAGGACTTATAGTCAAGATATTCTTAGTCAAAATTCGGAGAGTACTTCATAATTAATTAGTAAACTTGTAGTGTCTACAAAATTGATGATAATTTCCTCAACATATTGTACAACACTTCGACTTTCAATATTCTGATCTATAATATCAATTTATTTTATAATGAAACACACTATGTTCCTCAATAATTATTTATTTTGGCATCAACTTTTTTATGAATCCCGCAAAACTTGTTTCGATAGCATTATAATTTAATTCATGACATCACCTTCGCATTCCGATGTGTTGAGCGAATTGATTTTTAATTGCTACCGACTATCAAAATTTAGAATCATCCGATCTTATTTAACATTAAATATATTTATAATAAGGTTACCTGCGTTTAATTTGAAAGAAAGAAAACGTATCTTTTGTGTTTGAATTTAATCTTCAACCAAATACAAAAATATTTAAGAATATTAGGTGTGTCTGATTGTGGTTTAATTTTTTGGGCTTAGATCTCAATAAATATTCCATAGGCAGAATATTTATTCGAGCTGTTTTAAATTAACGCCAGAACAAAGCAAATGATAATTATATGTTGGACTTATGTAAAGTTACTATATCATTGTTGCATCCATCATTATGATTTATATATTCTTGATTTTTTTTGCTCATTAACTCAGTGGCCCAAGTCAGTATTTTCTTTCTTGAAAGGTTTAATGCATATTTTATACCACCCCCTAGGGTTTGAAGAGCTCTTTGTCAAGTCCCGTGAAAACTAAAAGCTTGCCCTGAACAATTCTGATGCATGTTGTTAAAGCAACTACACTCACAATTAAATTGTTCTGAAATTAAGATTATACCAGCTACAGTAAACATTTAGTCTCCGTTTCAGAGCAACATGGATATTCTAACTAATATTGCATTGCAAAAGTTTTGACCAAATTCTCATACGAATTATACGTATCTACTTAGTCGCTAATATTTGTTAGTCAATCAAATATTTGATAATTTGTTTGTTACTTAAAAAGAAACCGTAAGTAACAGGTACAATACCCAATATTCGCTAAGTTTGCCTGCATGCCATCAGAAAAATATAACTAAATTTACAATCCTTCGAAGCTAACTTGCCCACTAACTAACGTATAAAATATTTATTTACCTAGTTACTAAATCTTTAACAAACAGATGATAGACCTACCTGCATGAGCATTTGTTCATTCACTCAATCTTCTAAAGTTCTTTCATTCTAAAAGGCGTCGATGCACATGCTATAAATCAAATAGGGGCTCACTAACGTGTAACTGGTGCATATGTTACAAATTTAATAGAGACTCACTAATGTGTAACTGATGCATATGTTACAAATTTAATAGAGACTCACTAATGTGTAACTGGTGCATATGTTATAAATCAAATAGTAGCTCACTAACGTGTAACTGGCGCATACCTATGTTATAAATCTAATAGGGGCTCACGATCGTATAACTGGTGCTGGGTGCATATGGTATAAATGAAATAGGGACTAACGTGTAACTGATGCATGTTATGAATGAAATAGGGACTCACTAAAGTATAACTAGTTCATATGTTATAAATCAAATAGGGGCTCACTAGCGTGTAACTGGTGCATATGTTATAAATCAAATAGGGGCTCACTAACATGTAGCTGATGCATATGTTAGGTATAAATAAAACAAAGGCTCAGTGACGTTAAGCTGGTGCATATAATATAAATGAAATAGGGGCTCGCTAACGTGTATTTTCTTTTTGTTTCAGAGCTTGTTATAGGAGTTTCGAGATGCGACATGCGTGCTCTGTGTTCGGTTCGAGGGCCGCTGGGCGGGGAGACGCGCGCGCTTGGAGCGGGCGCACGCCTCCTATCCCTGCGATTCCCTGGCCAGCATCAACCGGTCCACTTCGTTGTAGAAGCCAAGGCCAGAGTCAAGGAGCTAAAATCATTGGCATATGCGCACACGCAACTTCAGAGCATGACAGACACAGAGCTCTTCGGTTTAGCTATAATGCAAAGTAAGTGACAATCAACTCCAAGTACATATATACTTCTCACTCTAGATACCTACATAAATACATAGACAAAAATGTATTTGGCAGTTCAACACTGTATTGCTTAAAACATAGAGATATAAAGACATGCTTCAAAGCGTCTTCAAAGTTATTCTTCCACATAGTAAATAAACTGATAAAGAAGAAAATATCTGACGTTTAATAAAATATAGAGCTGGGAAAATTAAAGTAAAAAAGGACATTCGAATCTATAAAACTGCCATTTACTCATTTACTTACCATTACATACGAAAAATTTTTCACGAAACGGTGAGTAAAGACTCTCCGTACCAAATAACCTTGTTGAAAAGCAGTCGATGGATGCATTATGATGATGAGTTGCTGACGATCATGAGAAAAATTCAAACCAATTAAAATAATTGTGCCTCAATAATACAAGGCAGTTGTTTTTATTGACAGTTAGTCTCCTTGCCCGGAAGACGAAATTGGAAAATACCGTTCTCAAAAGTTTACGGTATCTTACGTTTATAACTATAGCCGCGAGTATAAGGATAAACATTTTAATATTCTGCGCCTAATTCTAAAACTTGCGTAGGAATCAATTTCTGACCATAGAGTTAACAACACACCTACATTAATTGCATCTTAACTATCACCAAAGCCCCAAAGATTCGCCAATTTCAAAGATAAATTTGGTCTTTTAAATATATGTGAAAAATGAAATCGATCTTTATGTCTTCTCTATGATATTCGTACAGCATACAGGGAAAAAAGCATTTTGGTGACCATTGACGGCCATAAATATCAACACAAGCAGGTTGTCTAAACTCCTCTTTTACCATTTCACACTCTTCTAAATTGACCACCGAAAAGCCCCCAACCAGACGAGACGTGATAGCATACCTAACAATGACAGTGGGTATTACAAGAAAAAGCAAAACTAACTAACCCATCCAGATCTTAAGTCCCAGTCTCTGAAGAAAAAACGGTTACCCTCGACAATTCCAATATATTTTGCACGTGTATGGAGCGCCTTCCAAATGTAAACTCTCAACCTACTTTCGTAGTGTGACACGGACTCGCCTACATAATGTTAAAAAGAACATTTAGAATATGTTTATCACTTCCTTAAAGCATTAAAAAAAATGTTTAACTTCCTTCCTGGAATAATAAAGATAGCATTGCAGACAACGCTGTTCTCTATATAAAAATGAGTAATAGAGATATTAGATACAACAAAATATATACTTAGTATGTAAGTACTATGTAAGTTGATACTTAGTTACATTAATAACCTCAATTTTTTTGAAATTTATCAAACTTATTTTACATCGAAGTTCAAAATGTTATATTATCAACATTTTATTGAATTCTTATACTTTCTTCATATTCATATGAGTCTTACGAGTCTTAAGGCCTGGACTCATAAAACTCATACGAATACGAAGTTTATAAAACTCAAGAGATTTCCAATAAAAAACTATTAAATATCTTTACATTCAAACAACTCAGCTACACTACTCATATATTTGTTGTCGCTTATGCATATCTGCCAATGACGCAAGGCGACATTCCAACACGTTAAATCATTCTAAATAGACGTAGAAACGACGTCTATTGACAATGATTTAATACCTGTACGTAGATATCATAGTGAAGAATAATAATAATACGTTAATAAAGATTATTGTGTATTAACATGGGCATAATCTAATAGCCGGAATGACCACTTTTGTGGGAAGGCTGGTCTGTCCTGTCACTGATAGAATCGGGGCTCTGGCGGGACCACAGCGACAGGAGGCTCTCGCAGTGGCTTTAACTCGGTAGTTGATTAGACGATGCATAAAAAATGAGTAAAATAAAAAAAAATTAATAAGTAATAAATGTCTGTGGACTTTACACACCACGTTAGTCTAGCCCCGTGGCCCGTGCTAAGTACCGTAAGGACTTGTGTTACGGGTACTAGACAACGGAATATATTTAATATGTTTTTATAAATTTAAGAAATTTTATATATTTAAGATTTTTATTATACAAATACATATAATACACAGATAAACATCCATGACCTAGGCGGGATTCGAACCCGCGACCCCTGGCGCAACATGCTTCACTTATCCGAGCCCTGCACCACTGCGCCAGCCTGGTCGTCGAAATAACCTATAATATGCAAACGAACTAGGATAGAATTTATACCTACCTGTTCTTTCACAAAAACGCAACTTTAAAGTCTAGGGCGTAGCTACCTCCGTATCTGCCTTAGCTGAGAGCCCCAGAGCCATAGGCCCAGATGTGCTATAAACACAGGTGCAACTGGACGTCATCTTAGTATTTTTTTTTGTTCAGCCTATGTTGTCCCACTGCTGGGCAAAGGCCTCCCCCAAACTTCGCCAACCATCCCGGTCTTTTCACTTCTCCCACCAGCTTTTGTCGAAGGCATCGAGGTCTTAGTATATACCTATTAAAACAAAATTACATTACGGGCCCTAATTACGCCCAAATTCTATTACCTAAGCCTAAATCTATGAGTAGGTAATCTTAAAAATGCGCTTGATCATCCTGTGCGATATCTAAATTTTTGTGTGTTGATAAACTAAATACATTAAGTATGTATACCCACAAACTATATAGAGAATATATACCTATAAAATTTTACTTACTTTAATCCCACTTGTCTTATCCTTTTCAGGCGGAGAGTATCTGTTTCTTGACTTAGAGAGCAAACTTTCAAAATATGCGCCAAAGAGCTGGAGATCGTCTCACACCCATGTAAGTATATAATGTATAATTTTTTATCTTTGCTATAATTACTAAGTTAAGACCGTCGGTCTGCATTCAATTATCTCCGGTGGTACCGAACTACAGACCCATCCAAATAGGGGAATAAAGGAGTAAAAAATGCACTTCTCTCTGAGCAGCAACTTGTGCACTGTAATGTCCTGCGTAGTTAGCTAATCTTTAAATAGATCGCCGCCAATTAGACGAAATTCGGCTAGGAGGACATTATTTTATTTTGATTATTGTACAATTTCTAGCGTTTGTTGTCGTCTATCGTAGTGTTTTTTGAGATCAATAAATAATAGTATTTATATAAAAATCTTATTTAATTCTAAGGATAATCAAGGATAGGAATAATAAACAAGGATATCATCAAGAAGTGACAATACACTTCCGTCATCTATGTCGATATATTAGTAAAGACTTGCCTATGATAGTATAATAGATAAGATTGGTATCAATATCAAATCGATACTAATCATTTATTTTGATTTCAGGGCTTGGATGCAAATGGTAAACCACTGCTCGAATTATACCTTATACTACAGTTTCATGTTGAAAGTCCACTTCTTCTGCATGACGAAATCAGTCGACATTTATACTTCCTTCAACTACTGCAAAACGTACGTTCCAGAGATGCTTTACCTGCCGAGATATTATTGCTCTTAATTGGACTAGCGCTGCAAGCGAAGTATGGTGATGAAGAGGCTTACGAGGGCCAAGATTATTTTAAGGTGGAAGACTTTGCCCCTCCATCTCTAACTGGTGACTGGGTAGCATCAGCTATACGTGCTTGTCATCGTGAACACAGAGGCCTCACAAAAAGTGATGCTGAAATAAGATTTATCCGCGAAATATGCCTTTTACCAGATACTATAAATTCGCACAGATACAGATTAAAGCAATCGAAAACAGAACTTGAACCTGGTACAGTCTGGCTCTTGGTTACTGCTAAAGGCATTAAAATATTGCCGGATAATGGCTGTATGTCTAATTTTATTTGGAGTTCAATAGGCAAGTTAAGTTTCGATAGAAAAAAGTTTGAAATAAGAACAGAAGAAGGAAAAATCACATTGTATTCATCCAGTGAAGAGAAATGTAAATACCTTTTTGCATTGTGTAAAGAAACACATCAATTTTCAATGAAAATATCACCTAAGTTAAATGATATTTTGAAGAAAGAAGAAGATGAACGCAAGAATTGCTTTACTTATTCCAAATCATTTAATTCGGATTATTCACAAAATAAAAATGAACAGAGAATATCACTTATATCTTCCACTAGTTCTAACACAACGTCTGGTATTGTAAGTGATAGAGTTCAGTCCGAAGACGAATTGGAAATTATGATAGATTCGCCTCCAGCTCCTTCCACCGAGAGTTTGGCTTTTGCTCATTTACTAGATTGTTCAAATTCTTATTTATTAC
Source organism: Calycopis cecrops (assembly GCA_001625245.1). NCBI lineage: Eukaryota > Metazoa > Arthropoda > Insecta > Lepidoptera > Lycaenidae > Calycopis > Calycopis cecrops. The sequence continues at coordinate 174,409 of LUGF01020919.1, forward strand.
GCCATGGCCTGCAAGACGTTCAAACTATGAGCAAAACAACATCACTTCAGCGTCCCAAGACGAAAATTAAATCTAAAAAGAATAAGGACGATTGTGAAATAATAACTAAAGAAGAGGTTCCAGTTGATTTAGGCCATAGTTCAACAAGTCAGTTTGAAGAAACAATGTCTTTACCAGATCAGAGTGCTAATGAAACATTAACAGACAGTCCAACCTCAAGTAAAATGAAATGTACGGGATCGCAGTGCTCCTCATCGTGTAGTACAGTAATAATGACCAGAGCAGCTCTCAGCACTTTAAGTAGAGCATCTAATGGTAGTAGCTTAGAATTAGGATATAGTCACACAGCTCAAAATTCAATGATAAGTGATAATAGTACAGTCGGTATAGATTTAGAGTTCTCTCAAGATACAACTTCGGCGCTTTACGACGGCTTGAATCAACCGGTAACTGTAGCTGCGTCCAGTGAAACTAGCGGTGTTTACACTATGGGCAGCTCAGAACTTACGTGTGGTTCAAAAATGTATTCACCTTCTAGTGGAAGTAGGACAGACTATGCTGGATTCAAATCAGTTAAAGATAATGATCTGGCTGATTTTGACAGTGTTTCTTCAATATTAAATAACAAATGTAAACGTGATAATTTTAAAACTAATATAAGCAGATCACAGTTATCCTTATCCAATATTGACTGTGTAGACGGCACATCACAATTCAGTAACCGGTCTCAAACTGACAAAGAGAATATATTCCGGGAAAGAACAAATTCGAACGTCAGTGCTTTATCATTTCATGGTGATGGTAGTGATCCTACAGATAATAAACATAATCTACTGAGCGCAAGTGAATTAAGTGACTTGATAGTAGGGAGAGGAATTTATCCCAAAAACCAATCAGTGAGCGACACGTTTGATTCGGTTTCCGACTATGTCCGATTACCTTTGCCGTATTCTGGTGACAGTTACCTTAAGGGCCACGAAGATACAGCACCATCAGATGACAATTATTCAACCAACTTTTTCTATGACCGTCCCCCAACTCCACCTACTAGAATTGATAGTCGT
>LUGF01020919.1:177849-192791 GCA_001625245.1 Calycopis cecrops
ATAAAAGTACGAATACTTTTAGATAAAATATTATTTTTGTACGTGTTGATTTTTCAACATTCCAACATGAAGTATGGGATATTAGGGTCGGTGCGAGCCGGCAAACTGGCGCCCAAGGGAATTATAATAAGTTACATACAACCTAAATCTTTCATAATGATTGTAAATTTATGGGTACACACATATGTATGACAGTTGACACATTATAATAATATCTGTGGTGGCCTACGAACCCGCGACCCTGGCGCAACATGCTCTACCTGGCGACTGTGCGCAGAACCGTTCGTAGCAGTGCAGCGTGAGTCGAGACGTTCTCTTTGCTCAAGAAATAAGGTTTGCTAACACTATATTATTAATAACTACTAATACTACTTACATTTAAATTATTACCCTTCGTCGCCATTCCGTCAGTATACACTATGCGGTGTTATGGATCGAAAAAAAAGTGAAGAAATAAAACACAAAAAATGTTGAAACATTTTTTTGACAAACCTTAAAGGTACTTCAATAAACGAGTAAATAGCACAAAATAAAACTTAAACAATATGTTAATAGGAACTTCTATAAAATATATCATAAAGATCTCAAAACAATACTGGTGTAAAATATAATACTCACTTGCTCTACGTCATATTGGCTATGATAAATTTGCATATTGCAAGATCGTTAAATAATTTAAACTCTTCTAAAATGGCTCAAATCTTTGGCAAATAATATTGAGATTCTGATTACAGTCTAATGCTAGAGAGGACACGCTGAGTGATCAAAAATAATTACTTTTCTAATTTCAAAATAATGGCAGAATTGGGTAAGAATGTGACTTTGTCAAAGTACATAACTTCACCAATTAATGACGTGTTTGTACCAGCAACAACAGTACCACCGTAGAACATAGTCGAAAGGTCAGTTGTGATCGGTGTGTTGCCAAGATTTCCCACAAAAACACACGTGTTCCTTCTCGGATACCAACGTTCGATTACGATTAAATTCTCTTCAGTTTTACGTATTTCCACATTTTTCATATTGATACCGTCTTTGTATATAGCATTCAAGTATATGGTTGGTGTATTTATCTTCAATTGAACAAGTGATTTTGTGACATTTAAGTTATGGGTTTGTGGTTCGGAAACAGATTTAGAGTTCCATGGCAAAATAGCCGCATTCTCAGGCTCTTCACGAGCAAATGCCATGGGAACTAGATTATGTACATATCTGTGTTCATGAAAATCGCCTTCGATTTCTTTTTCTGGAAGACCAGATAACCCTACTTCATCACCATAAAATATACTAACAGTGCCAGGTAGTACGAACTCCATTGCCAATAAAGCTAAAGAATTATTTTTGTGTCTAGTTGAGATTCTTTCACTGTCAATATTTCCAATATTCCAATGTACCCAGGGATAATATGGTTTATCCCAAAGAGCAGAAGAAATTATTTTATCGATATTTTCCTTTAGACCTTTAGTCCCCTTTTCCATATCCAAATGAACATCTACAAGATCTATCCGGTTAAGGAACACTTGTAGATTAACATCTTTCGCAGTGTTAAAAGCCTCTTCACTTGCAATAAAAATCTTTCCAACACCTATAATTTGCTTCCAGTATTGAAGCGATTTCGCAAAATTGACATCGCCAACAAACTTCTCTAAATTTTTTAAGTAAAACCCGTCCACTTTTTGACCTCGAGCCCAAAAAGCTATAGCAGCTGAAGTCTGGTCCAAATCACTGTTTACAATATTATTTGGTAAAACAAACGTCATATTTGAGTTCTGCCTATTATCCGACTCCACCATACTTAAAACTGGAATATCCAGAATAACGGCTATACTTCTTGAGTGCGCTGAAGCTATCAAATCCTGAAAGTCTTTCAATGTCCCAAGACTCCTGTCAATATTCAATAATGATGTCGTATTATAGTACTGCTCAGGATAATTGTTTGCTTCAAATATATAGTTTAAACGAATAGCGGATCCACCGACGTCTTGCACGTAATCTAATTTTTTTATAAGACCCTTCAAGTCACCGATTCCATCGTTATTCGAATCTTTGAAACTAGCCGGAAAAACTTCGTAAAATACTTTTCCCTGAAACCATGGTAAATCTGGATTGCATGTCTTTGGTATTGTGATAACCAGTGCAATTATTGCTCCCAGACAAGCAACGAGGCCAGACAAAACGATCCAAAGAAGAAACTTCCGTATTAGTGGCCAGTTCCAGTTTACGAAATTCGGCAATTTCCGTTTGCCGCCACTAAGACTCCCATTAAGTTTGCAGATTTCAGGCTGAAATAAAATTAAATAAACTATATAAAATAAGATTTGCTACAAAAAAAAATGTAACCAACGATACTGCGGCAAAGTAAGACAGACGCTCATTAGAACTAAGTTCTGAAACGACGGGAACCACTAAAAAAATTGTTCCGCTATATACAATTTTTTAAAGTTACACACGAAAGTAAATAGCATTGTTGTTGCACTCTTACGGCAGTGGCCACGCGTAGCTAAGGTTAGGCGAAGCCAGTCCAAGCCTACAACTTCACAATAAGGGAGACCTTATGAGGTCTAACTGAACTATCTTCAAAGATCATTACCATTGACAAAAGAAAGATACAATCTCAGACGCACAATAGAGTCCACGCTATGCTACTTTCTACAGTCTAGTATCTGTGGGTGAGAGTGAGAAAGAAGCTAGAGAGACAGGCGCCGTTACGCGTTACGTAACAAAGCGTTCGACATCGCATTAAGAGTAATCACTTCAATAACAAAATGCCACAAACATAGCCTGTACAGTCTATATTAAACACCAAATTAATTGATGAGTGATCAATGAAAGAGCCATTGATTAATATTTATTATGGTCAATTACATCTTGTTATCTGACTGATTCAATGCAATATGTAGGTATATTTATTTTAATATTGTAAATCTGAAATCTGCTCGTTTGGTTGAAGACTACCTCTATTTACTGTAGGTTCTACTTTTTTTTTTATTATGATATAGGAGGGCAAACGAGCAGCCGGAGCCATTTTCATGACTACCGACGCCCACAAACATCCGCATAGAGGCTATACAGATGCGCTGCCCTACTTACTCCTCCCACCTCCATGGGCCACCGGCTACTTACACACCGTACGAAACGCGACAGCACAGCTGTCACTTTATTACGCCTGTCTCGTGTAAGCGAGAGGTACCTCCCCGGTCGTGCCGGCCCAATTCGACTGCATGCAAGCATGCAGTGTGGCACTACCTCTTACCAAAACTACTACTACTGTACTAAACTACTGTTGCAATTTAAAAAAAATACTGTTAGATAGCCCATTAATCAAGGAAGGCTATGGGCCAGTTTCCACCACACTATGATCAATAACATCGGAACTATAGGAGTGAACTGCAGAATGTTAATGATGGGAAATAATAAATCCTTCAAACTTACCGGTCCCTCAATTATATCTCCATTTTTACTCAAGGTTTGGTAGTCCAGCATACTAATATTGTTAATGAGTTGTGCACTTATAGGATCTTGCACCACAGAGTTGGAATCAGCAGAGGAGCTTGAATCACCAAGTTGGCTGCCATCAGCTAAAACAATATAAAATAAAACTAATTTTGCTGTATTTAATTCAAATTGTCAAATGGTATAGCAATTGTTTTATTTTGCATTTTAAAAGTGTTATTAATCCTATATCTCACAATTATGGTTTCTAGACAATGATGAATGCATATTCCCCATTTTATGAGCTCTGTCAGTCTAAATCACATAAAAATATGCAATGTGAGATCTTAATATCTGCATATTCTTATGTTGTGTATCTCATTGTGTATAGCCGTTTATAGACACACATTATGCATACGTTAGTGAGGGTGGATTTTGTCACGGAATTTCTTCAGATTTATTACTATTTACTTAGTCTGGCCATAAATACTGTAACAATTAAAAATAAAAAAATATTACATCTGAATTTGGAATCTGTCATTTTTATACGATTTTTCATTGTTTTCTCATTTTGGCACCCAATACATTCAATACATTGGTGATAAAGAGAACAGAATCGCTGTGATTACATTACACAAAGTAGGTATGAAGCAAAATGCAATTTTTGAAACTCTCCATACACTTGGTGTTAGTCAAATGTTTATGTACCAGGCTATTAATGGGTACCATGACACTTCTTCTGTTTGTGACAGAGAAAGATCTGGCCGTCCACATAGTATTCGTAAGAAAAAGGTGGTCAAAGCAGTAAGGGAAAGAATTTGAAGAAATCCTGTCCAAAAGCAAAAGATTTTATTTCGGGAAATAAGGATAGCACCTAGAACTATGTCTTGTATTTTAAGAGGGTTTAAGACTTGCAGACTATAAGAGCGTCTCTTATAGTCTGCAGGTCACTTCTTAACTCATAAATTAAAGATGAATAGGCTGCTAACATTGAAACAACTACTGAAGCAGTACGCAAAGGGAGGGCACAGAAAAATTTGGTTTACAGATGAGAAAATTTTTACAATTGAGCACCATTTTAACAAACAAAATGAATGTATTAATGCTCAAAGCTCTAAAAGGCTTCCTAATTAGCCAACAGAGTGCAACGTGGGCATTATTTGACTACCGTGATGGTTTGGTGGGTGTTAGCTATGAAGGAGTGACTGAGTATTTTTGTGAAAAAGGTATCAAAACACTGGCACAAGTATATCAAGATATCATTCTTGAGAAGGTAGTTAAACCCCTTAATAACACCATGATCATTAACCATGTATGGTTCTTTCAGCAAGACTCAGCGCCTGGTCATAAAGCTGGGTCGATGCAATCTTGGTTCGAAGCAAAGCGAAAGGACTGTATTGCAGCTAATGGAGATTACTTCAAATAAGCTTTTTATATTATTAATTGTTTTATATTTGTGTATTAAAGTAACACACTGTAAAAGTAATAATGTTATTTGCAATTAAAGAAATTTTTTTTTCTTTGTAACAGAACTTATGGCAGATTAGGTAGATTCTGAATATTTTTAGCCCTGCATTAATTAACTTCATTTCTTATTTTACTCACAATGTTATAAATTGTATGATCTTACCTGAATTTTGAAGATCAATAATTTTTGGGTTCTCACATAAATTTAAAAAAATATTGTCTGTGTCATTCACTTCCTCAGAAAGAGGGTGTTTAAAATCCATAGGTGAAGGACTTGGTGTTGATGGTATTAAAAGACAAGTGGACGATTTAACACCACGAAGAAATTCTTCATTTTCTAACGCAGCAGCCTCACTGCTGATTGTATGATCCGGAATTTCATTCATCTTTACGCAATGTTTTGACTTCTGTTTGTATGTTCAAATCTGTAAATATATTTATAGTGAAGTTAAAAAATCTATGTTCAGGGTTATCAATGTCATTAAATAAACTTAATTTCGTCTGTGATTTACGTTTGTGACCACGCGTTAAAATACTTTGGTTGAGGTAGCACATTTTTAATTAAGTATTTCGGAAGTTTAAGCACATTTATGTATCATATTCATAAGGTTAATGAAAATATTTATGAAGGTACCTACGTATTATCTCATTTCACAGGTACATACCTACAAGCACTTTTTTATGTTTAAAGGGCCAGCTTTGAGCTTTAAATACACATCACCAATAATTGAGATTCATGTCCCTTTACGTACAATTTACATTTACGTACAAGTTCAGAAGCCAATGCCTAGAAATATTTCAGAATTGAGTATTCATAATTCATATTTCATATTACAGAATTCGATATCACAAAATTTAAAGGACCAATGTTCAACCAATTCATTGCATCAAAAATAAACCTTAATTACAATCGGTCAGAAATCTGTTTGCGGTTGCTGCATCGTGCAGGCGCATGTTTGAATTTTGCGATCGGCTGCGTTCCAAAAGTTGCCGTAAGTTTCGCGTAAGCTGAAGCCGCAACGAGAGAGTAGGTACCCATAAAGTATACAGTCATAACAGAAAATGTGCAGAAAATAAAGTCTTCTCTTTAATTTATAATAAAAAAATACATAAAAAGACTTTGTTGTCTACAAACTTGGTTTACGAATTTTACGCCTGAAGATCTTAAAACATTCAATTAAAATTACATACTTTTATGAATCGAATTAGTTAAGTTAAAGTACATAATTATCATATTTGAAAATTTTTTTTTTTGATAAATTAATATTTCTTTGCACTAGTTAATTCATAAAGTCAAACGCGGGTTTAGGCTAATCATATTTCTTTTGTTTCGTGCGGAACTTATCATGCTTTTTGTGGTGTAATCGGCGGTTTTTTGATTTATGATGTTATCAACTCAATTTTTTAAATTGAATTGACAAACAAGGTCTCAAGTCAAGGTCAAGGTCAAATTCTCGGTCGGGTCTCAATTTATTACAAAACTCTACGCCTAGGTGCAATCGAGTTAGATAAAGAATAATAGTTGCCTGCCTCGTGGTCTAGTGGTAAGCGTGTTCAACCACAGACGTGAGGTCCTGGGTTCGAATCCCGGGTCGGACCAAAAATTGTTATTGGGAATTTTCAATTTCTAATAATAGTCCGGAGTCAGGAAGTAGGCGGTGACACACCCCCGTGCCTCGGAGAGCACGTTAAGCCGTCGGTCGTGCGCCTGATCTCTCATCGGTCGTGTCGGATTGCCGTCCCATCGGAATATGAGAGTGAGGGAATAGAGAGTGCACTTGTGTCTGCGCGCACACTTGTGCACTATAATATGTTCTGCGCATCTGGCTCGTCTCTATAGAGACGGCCGCCGTAGCCGAAATCGGCTAGGACGATATTATTATTATTATTATTAATAGTTGCTAGTTGCTAGTCGCATCCTTAGCCGCATCTGCGTTCTGTGATATTAAAGAAAGGATTCTTCCATCCGATTGTGTAGCCGTAAGCGTTCTATTGACAGTGACAACTGAAAAGTGACAGTTATGAGTTTTGTGTTGTCTCTCGGTTGACGTCTGACGATACTCGGTCCAAATTCCAACTTTAAACTTTATTACCTACTTGGAAAATTAAACTTTTATTAGTAACATTTAGTGAGTGGTTATAATATAAAATCGCCGTCCATATAAAATTAAACATACATTACATAATACCGGTGCTATTTTTTAAATATATAATATAAAATGATTCCTATTAATAGTTTAAAAAAATGCGACATTGTAGTCGTAAAGAAATCAAAGTTTTACCGCAATTTTACTAAAAAACCTGAGAATGTTAAAAATATTGACTATCAGTATTTACAAAAGAGTAAAGTGCCAACCATGCATTTTCAAAAATCCCTCCCTCGTTTACCCGTACCGGAACTAGCAAAAAGCAAAGATCGCTTTTTAAATGCCGTACGACCTCTATTGAACTCTGAACAGTATACTGAGACTATGAAAGTAACAAATGATTTCGTCAACAAAGAGGGTCAAATATTACAGGACAAATTGGTTGCTAAAAATAATGCTTACAAACATACGAGCTACATTTCCGATTACTGGTTCGATTTGTATTTGCGCGATCGAGTACCTCTTCCTATTAACTACAATCCTATTATAGTTTATAAAAACGACACAAGACCGGAATATAATGATCAACTACTAAGAGCTTCAAATCTTTTGGTCACCTCAGTCAGATTTATGCTTTCCTTGAGAGCGGGGCTACTTACACCAGAGGTGTTCCATCTTAATCCCAAAAAAAGTAATACACCTTTATTTTGGAAAGCCACTGGTCTATTACCTGAAAGCTTATCTTGGTGAGTCTAACATTACTCTATAGGGAAATTAAATATACAATGATTAGAATCTAAATATATCCTATAAATATTATAAACATGAAAGTTTGTATGTGGATTTGTTACTCTTTCCCGCAATATCTACTAAAAAGTTATAGATTGCAATCTGGGATAATATAAATAACACTTTTAAGCCCAAAAGTTGAATGTGTTCTTTAGGATATCCCTCATTATAATAGGGTAGTGAAATCACAGGTCAGGGACTTCTTAATATACATTCGACTTACTGCTAGAACTCATCACAAAACTGAGAAATCAATTTAATAACACTATAATACAGTTCATTTTTCAAAGTTCTGTAAATGTCAATTAATGAGTTCTTGCAGTAAGCCGAATATATTGTGCTGATCATTTCGTCATTAAACTATTAAGACTTGTTAAATTACCAATGCAGCAGCAGTATGCTGTTGACTTTAGACTCCTGAATATTTTCAGAATACATTAGTTAATGAGTTATTATTCAATTCAATACTATATTATCATACAAAAGGGTTCGAAGATCACATAAGAACACGGTCTACATGGCATAACCAAAGCTATTTGGGACCTATCTGTTGCTGATTAATACAATTAATAATTTTGAACTAATTTGTGGTATAGAATCAGAGACAAATATATTTGCAACCTATTGGTTGCTGATAAATAAAACTAATTATTCTGAATTATTTTAACTTGTAAAGAATCCATGTCCGATATATAAAATATTATAATATATAATGATATATCAATTTTAATGCAATAGATATTTTTTATATTTTTCAGGTATGGTGCTTGCCTATTTAAAGCATTTCCATTAGACATGAGTCAGTTCCCTGGTTTGTTTAATGCTACCAGAATACCTAAGATAAACAAAGATGTTATCTTTAGGGATCCTAAATCAAAGCATATGCTGATACAAAGGAATGGCAATTTTTATGTATTTGATGTTTTAGATGCCGATGGTAAGCCTGTTATGTATTTTTATATTTAATTATATAAATTGTAAAAGTTAGAAATTATAATATTGCTGTGGCAATCGATATGAGTACCACATAGTACGGTAACTTTTGTAGGAGTCTTTATATGAAAATATATTATTTGTGTGATCCCATTACTATCCAAATGTGAAAGTGAACTGATCTGGAATAAGTTTCACACAAATTAGGTTTTGAAAAAATAAGTAGTATCTGTTTAGACAAAATAAATAAATTTCAGGAGTATTTGTTAATAACCCCACTGCCTAATTGGGTACTGATTTTCAAGACAAGTAAAAGCTATTACAATAAGGTATGACTAGATCTTAATATAAAATATAGTAACTATTGTGAGAGTTTAAACAGATGTTAAAAAATTTTATATTTTGATGTTTTATACAGAGCCCTGTATTGCATTCCATATATGTGCAATCACATAGAGTATGGAGGAAGTACCTTTTCTACACATATTAATTACAAATCTAAAATAAATCTCTAAAATACTCTTGGATAAATATTAATTTCAGAAAAGGATGGCAACTGTCAGCAATTTTATCTTCCAAAATGTACTAATGTCACACTTAAGAAAGGGGACCCTGCTTCGCACACCCAAATTTTAAAAATATATAACTTGTTTCTAAAATTTCAGGCAATCTTCTATCACCAACAGAAATACTGGGCAATATGTCCAAAATAATAAATGATACTTCACCAAAAGCAGAACATCCTTTAGGTGTATTGACATCTCAAAATCGCGACGACTGGGCAAAGCAACGCGCACATTTAGAAGAGACAGGCAATGCTGAAGCCTTAAGATTAATTGACTCTGCTATGTTTAATTTAGTATTGGATGAGGAGTCCATAGATGGTGATAATTATAAAATGTTAAAACATTATCTTCATGGAGATGGAACTAACAGGTATTTTTTTAACTAATAAGAGGCTTAAAACTTTAGATATCAGCTATTGTCAGTTCTTATTGTATACCTGACCAACATATAGATTTTAGAAAACATGTACATGGATCCACTTAGTATTTCTATTTACATATTGTTGTATCATAAAGATTAAGATATAAACAAAAGTATATGTGCCTCTCTGATATTCATGCAGCTTGTAACATTGTCAGGTGTCTCAATCACGGGTAAATGTGGAAAAGACTTGCATTTCCCATGGCTGTAATTAGGTCTCTGGACATCCTTAGTCGATTACCAGATTCATACTCCTTTGCATCCTATATTGCTATTTTAAGAGAGCATAATCATTTTTTGGGGCTTACTCTTTGTCTCTTTGTCAATATGAAAATTTGCCTATAATTAAATGTGCAAAAGCATTTTTATAATAATTCTGAAATGTAATTTTTAAGGTGGTTCGATAAATCTGTCAGCCTAATTGTAACTAAAGATGGCGTTACTGGTGTTAACTTCGAACATTCTTGGGGTGATGGTGTTGCCGTTTTGAGATTTCTTGAAGATATTTATGGAGAAACTATTAAAACACCATTTATTACTCCAGAATGTAAACCTTCTAATAATAATATAAGTGTAAGGAAACTAGGTATGTATGTTATTTATATTATATGTATTCGTATCTAAGTTTGAATATTTATTATTTCTAGTAATTTTGAGTGTAAATGATAAGTTTTTATAGTAGTATACTTCCTTTAAACCTTCATTTTAGGGCGCTAAATACGATCTATGAAAATGTAAGCGTTGCAAAATCATGTGATACATCGATCGAGCGTAACACAAGCATAAAGATTTACAGCGCTTATGTTGCTTACATCACTTGAGCGTGTTTCAGTTCAAAATCATGTTCTTGCTCATAATATATATTATATCCTCTTTAATTAAAAAATATCCTAACTCAATTTTATTTTTTAATTTGATAGAGTGATGGAAGACATGGATTTACCCACCTATTTCACTACAGAATTTACACTATTTTCTTATTATTTTCAGAATTCAACCTAGATGATAAAGCGAAACATTTCATACAAAATGCAAAGAAAGAATATAGTGATGTTTGCAACTCCCTGAGCATAGATTGGATGTTATATGAAGGGCTCAACAAAGACGTTTTTAAAAAGTATAAAGTCAGTGCTGATTGTTGTATGCAACTTGGATTTCAGGTAGTTTTATTACATTCTGACCTTAAATATAAATAATAGTTCATCATAAAATACTAATACAAATGTATTGTTATATATATGTCAATCAAAAAACAAAATACAATATAAAAATATGAAATACAAATATAAAAAATAAAGTATAGAATATGTTTGATCTGTGTCGAATAATCTAGATATTTTACTTTTGCCAGACATACCAAAAAGAATCACTGGTTTTTTTTTCCATTGAAAAAGTTTCAATTTATTGTTAACTTATTTCATTATTATCTCAGTCAGCATATCACAAAATCAACGGCAAATACGTGGGTACCTATGAGTCGTGCAGCACATCGGCGTTCAAGCATGGGAGAACAGAAACCATGCGACCGTGCACGGATAAAACTAAGGTGAGCTATGATTGGTGAGGTCTTGGCGCTAGGAGCTTAGCGCTGCCATCTAGGAGAAGTGACGTCATTAGCAAAGTGGCTGGCAATGTCTGGAGATGGAGAGCTGAAGACACTTGGAGAGGCCCATATCCTGCTGTAGACGAAAACACGCTGATGATGAAAAGCTATAATTTACTTTTTTTTACTTACTTTACTTCCTACTCATACTTTCTTCTGATGAAATTCGTTGCGGGTCCCAAGACAGATTTAGCTTTTCCCTCGGGCTCCCTGCGATCATATCAAAGGGTCAAGTGTGGTTGCTGCTGTCGATCCTCGCGACACAGGAGTAGCAGCGGTAAATAGTGATGGGCCAAAGCTATAATTTGAAGTAATAACATCTTATGGGAGGGTAAAGCTTCGTTAATCAACCTGGCTTCCCTTTCTCTCACGTATACGGCTGCGGCAGGCCGGTTTTTTTTGTTGTAGCGAGTGAGCGCTAAAAAAATTATTACAATATCATATTAATAGACATAAAATGTAGGAAATAGTCTATTTTCACAAGGTAAACAATTTCAAAATAAAATAGTTACTTACACTAGGTAAAGTTATCACTTCTGTCGGACTCCCGAGCCGCACACGTTTTTTTATAGTATAGGCGAGCAAGATGTTGGATCATATTTATACAGGTGCATTGCCTACTTATTTTCCCTACAATCACTCACTGGAAATTTACAAATCGCATAAAAAGAGCATTTATGATACAGAATCATCACAGGTAACTTCCCGGTCATAGTGGCATGCTTCTAGAATTGGACACTATATTTTAGTTTCATAAGGAGCAAAACGATAAAATATGATGTTCACCATTTTTTTTACGCAACTTATCAATATCTATGAATAACAATTTATATAAATAATATAATTTTTATAACACAGACAGACACTCCAATTTTTTTTATTTTTATATATGTAAAGATATAATTAGTATAGTTTACAGTACAACTCAGAATTAATCTTATTTTTAGGCATTCTGCGATGCATTATACAAAAAAGGTAAAGAAGAGCTCCGCGCGATGATGCAAGAATGTTCTGCGAACCACTCTCAGTTGGTTAAGGAGGCGGCCATGGGGCAGGGCTTCGACCGTCACTTGTTCGCCCTGATGAAGATGGCAGAAGACAACGACATGCCGCGACCGCAGTTCTACGACTCGTACGCGTACAAGTACCTCAATAAGTCCATATTAAGCACCAGTACATTGTCTACGCCGAACATCATTGGCGGTGGGTTTGGGCCTGTCGCCAAGGAGGGGTACGGAATCGCGTAAGTTCCTATTTCTTTTTTATTTATACAGTACTACTCGGACGCGATAAGTTGAAACATGAGAGAGAGAGAAAAATATTAACACATTTCTTTAATCCCTTTCTTTAATATTAAAATACAATAAGACTATTTAACTATCTATCTGTAAAAGACCTGAAGAAAGAAGAAAGAGAAGAAGAGAAAGAATAATTACATGATTGTTAGTCACCGCGCTCAGCTCCCAACTTATCACGTCCGACTAGAATTTGGAAACAATCCAGCGGAGCCATTTTGTTAACTACCGCCATCTATTGAAGAGAGTACACAATATTACATTAAGCGCTTCCGTGTGGCGAGTCGACAGCGGACACATTCAATACTACGGTACATACGCGGTACATTAGGAGGAGGTAGTGCCACACTGCATGCTTGCATGCAGTCGAATTGGGCCGGCACGTCCGGGGAGGTACCTCTCGTTTACACGAGACTGGCGTAAAGTGACAGCTGTGCTGTCGCGTTTCGTGCGGTGTGTAAGTAGCCGGTGGCCCATGGAGGTGGGAGGAGAAAGGAGGGCAACGCATCTGTATAGCCTCTATGCGGATGTTTGTGGGCGTCGGTAGTCATGAAAATGGCTCCGGCTGCTCGTTTGCCCTCCTATATTATAAAAAAAAAAAAAAAAAAAAAATACGCGATGCACGTTAACAATATGCACAACACTAATAACGGCTGTCCCAAAATTACCGCAAAATTTGAATTTGTCTCCACTTGTGCAGTAAAGTGTTGGCAAGCAAAAAAATATAATAATTTGAAAGTTGACAATTCAGGGTTAGTAAAACGGAGGGTTCCACGATAGAACAACTTGTCTTCATTATTGAACAATAGTCAAGAAAAAATAAAATAAGTTTCCACGTCGTGTAATCTCTCGTTTCGGTGATCAGAATCTAGATCGTTGATTTAACACCATTAGATTTATTTTTATGAAGTTATTTGAAATCACATCTCTATGTAAAGAAGCCTACGGCCATCTATGCATTAAAGTATGGGATTCGAGGCTACATCAACGAAATTCAGCCACATTTATGCAAAATGGTCATGAAAAATTTCGACAAACGAGTGCGAATGATGCAAACCCGTGGAGACTATTTGCTTGGTGTTTTATTCCATAAATTACCCTACCCTAAGTACTTTACTATCCAACAAAAAAAATTAGTAAAAAGACTTTCTGTTTCATTCAAATTTTGCCTTATTTTTGTTACACCCATTATAAATAAACAATGTCACATCTAGATCTTAATAATTACCATAAGTTATGCCCAAAACTTTACCCGGTACATCTCTGCCCACCTGTGGGAAAAAAGAGCGGCCTGTTCCCCTATCGTCTCCCTAATCCAAAAGGCAGAATTGGAGAAATATCACTGCTTGCCCCCGCTGTTAAGCTCGCCCAATGCCCAATTTTAAACCTTGTATAGCACACGAACATCCACTGCCTTTCCTCAAACCCTCTATCAAGTGTCTCCGTCAAGTGCGTGCTACTAAATACATACATGATCTTTTTTTTTTTAATTTTACTTCTATCGGCAGTCCCTGTGACTGCTTGTTGCTTTTTTTGTTTATCTAAATTCAGCAGCAGAGTTAATTTATGTGTATATTTTCAGATACTCAGTATTCCCTGATAGAGTGGGTGCAGCGGTGGTCAGCTACAAGAGCCACAACGACAGTACTCAGTTCGTAGACGCCATGAAAAAATCCTTCCTCGATATAACAAACTTATTGGCTAGCTAATAATTAGTTGTTAATATTTACAAAATCTAATATATAATTTTTTTTTACACATTTTTATAAGAATGTTATTTTTATTACATAAGTGCAATGAAAATAAAATTTTATATTTATAAATATCCTTATACATAAGATAAGATTTTATAGGCTTTGCAATTTGTTTTTAATGTTATTGTAAAGGTATTTTATTATGTGGATGTCTACAGGCGTCGATAGACCTTTGCGCATATGTATACTTATATTATAAAGTGAAATTTGTGTTTTTGTATGTTAATGGTGAATTATTGTATGTAATGGTGAAACATTACCGAATTCAAGCTTTACGGGTCCTTATGAGAATGCCGCTTATAAGTCTAGTAATAAATGTCATTTTTAACTCGCAGAGAGTATGAATACGCCGTTGGTAGTGGTGTATAAAGTGAAAAGACGTAGTAATGTTATTGCTTTAGTAAAATTTTATTGTTTTATCATGAATTAAATTAAGATAAATTCGTGGATTTCAACGATCAAACTGTCTTACATCTTTTATTTCCTTTTGCAATGTTTCATTACTATTCCAATGCTAGTCCTATACAATTTTGGACTGCCACTGTAAAGTATTACTCCTTAAATCTATATTGTTAAGGCATCGCAATGTACGAGG
>LUGF01020919.1:195944-213838 GCA_001625245.1 Calycopis cecrops
GAATCAACTATTTGGGGACCCTACTAATTGTAACGTAAGATAGAAAGCCAAATCGAAGGGCGGTCTCTCCTACCACAAGCAATGTATTGCTTAAAAGGAGATTCCAAACACGATGTGATATAATGTAAGCAAATTTTTGAAATAAAATATTTTGTATTTTTTTTGTAAATCGAACCAAAAGCGCCAAAAAGGTGTATTTATTAATTATTATTTATCAAGGAAAAATAGATAAGAAAAAATAATAAAAACTGGCCAAGTTTGAGTCCGACTCGCACACCGAGGGTTCCGTATAAATGGGAATAACAATCCAAACAAAGTTTAAGTTGACAAAAATCACACTTCTAAGTTAACGCAATAAAAAGTTATAGCCAATTATGCACAAATTTTGTATTTGCCTAATTAGGCGGTTGCGGCACACATTTAGTAGGCGAATTACAGTTATAAGTTGATAATGATTTTTCCAATGATCTACATATAATTTACTAGTTTTCAGATTTATTCCTATATATGTGCTATAAGTTCTTACTTCTTGCCAAATTTCACAACTCCAGGTCAACGGGAAGTACCCGATAATTTTTGGTTTTCGACAAAGTGCGTTTTCATACAAAATTTGTGCATAATTGGCAATAACTTTTTATTGCGTTAACTTAGAAGTGTGATTTTTCCAAGGCATCAAGACGTAACTGACCTCCGTATTTCAGCTTAATCCCTTCACGCGTTTTAGAGAAAAAGGTCTTGACAGACGTACAGACAGACGGACATCAAAGCGATCCTATAAGGGTTCTATTTTTTCTCTTTGAGATACGGAACCCTAAAAAGCGAATTATGAATAGTAGAACAAATGTTGTTAAAGATACTAGCTATATACATCTGAGAGCTTGATAGTGTTTTAATAAAAATAACCCCGTATATCGGGACCATATCAACCTGTGTAATTAAAGCTCACAAACAAGAATTCGAAACAGTTTACATTGAGTATTTTATCCGGCAACAGGCAAACATTCCTATCTGTTGCGTTCTAATTAGTTTTGTGTTTATTGTTATATGATAGTATTAAACATGGATTTAGAACGCGTAGTGAAAACAATTCTAAATCTATGGTATTAAATGTTAATGTAATACATTTTATATTAAAGTTATTTAAGTATATTGTAATGTTTTTTGTTTCCTCTTGTTAATGGTAAAATAAAACAGTTTCTACCTATGTACCCAATAAAATTAAAAAATCGACTCAACAAAAAGTATCCTATTGGTTTAAACTTTAAGGCATCGCGATTTCATATAAAATAGAAAATATTATGCGCACCAACAGCTGTAGGTATATTTCTTAGTTTTATAATAATATGTGTGGTCTTTATGTCTTTACACATCACGTTAATCTAGCCTTATGCTAAGTATTGTAAGGACTGTGTTACTGGTAGGTACTAGACTTAGACCATTTTTTCTAAATAATATAAAGTACTAGACAACGGAAATATAAGTAGGTATTTAATATTAAAAAAAAATTAATAATGTTTATATTATTAAACGAATACTTATAATATGTACATAGATACGCATCCCTGATCTTGGCGGGATTGCAACCCGCGACCCCTGGCGCAACATACTACGCTTACCCGAGCTGCCACCACTGCGCCAGCCCCGTCGTCTTATTTTGCGTTGAACATTAGTAAATCGGTGCCTACAATGAAAAATAAACTCAGCTAAGTATGTGTATATCAATTGCCCTCTATTTCCAAGGGATACTATCATCAGGCTATTGTATTGCTGCTATTAGGTACCAGCTCGGTGACAAGTGGCCATCTTAGAAGTGTAAAAATATCTTTCGATTAAAACCTTTTTTTTATTTGGAGTATTAAAAATCGCGTTTAAAATATATCACACTAGCTGACGCTCCTACGTGTTGATATAGATAAAGATTCTTTATCTACATCATTACATCTATAGGTATTAAAGATTATAACGTGGGCTATATTTTGTTTGAGTATTTAACTATTAATTTATCAAATATCCACTCAAAGTTTAAAACAGACGAAGTGCGATTTCACTACCGCGACCGTAGAAAGAGAATCTATCTCCTTCGGTCAAGAGTCAAGACCGATTGTTGCATTGTAAAAATGTTCAAATCTCGTTGTAGTGATTAAATCATATCGTCCGTGGGATTAAAATACACCATAATATGCACGGACGATATGATTTCATCACTACAACGAGATTTGAACATTTTTTTCTGTCTGTTTTAACCTTAACCTTTGAGTGGGTATTTGATAAATTAACAGTTAAATACTCAAACTTTTTAATGGAGTGCGAAAAAGGATACAGCTATGTTCGTCAGTATAATCATAATAATCTTACCTACCTAAGTAGGTACAAAAAATTTGTTCAATATAAAATATAGCCAGTGGCGTACCTAACTATGCTGCTAGAGGCCCTTGGAAAATTCATCGGATCGGGCCCACCCGATGAACAAAAAAAGTTCTTTTTTAGTTGGGATTCACCTCTTACCGGGACCCTTTCCGACTGGGGGCCCGTGGCATTTTGCCGACTTGCCACCCTGTAGTGACGCCACTGAATAGCCCACTGCCCACGTTATAATCTTTATCTACATCAACACGTGGGCCTGTCAGCTAGTATGATATATTTTAAATGGGTATTCATAGTGTATTTTAAACCTTATATATTTAGTAAGAGGTAGTGCCACGCTGCAGCCGAATTGTGCCGGCGTACGACGCGACTGACGTACTTCTCCCTTACACGAAACCGGCGTGAAGTGACAGGCAGATGTGCTGTCGTGTTTCGTGCGGTGTGTAAGTAGCCGGTAGCCCATGAAGATGGGAGGCGGAAGGAGGGGAACGCATCTTATAAACTGAATGCGGATGCTATGGGCATCGGTAGTCATGATAAAGGGTTAGAGTGCTCGTTTGCCCCTTCCACTTAGGTCATTTAATCCAGAGCATTGCCCAATTGTGTTTTTATCATCATATCTGTCAGTAGCCTTTCTAGGTACCTAAGTACGCATTGTAGTTTTGCTTCAGAGTTGAGACTCGAGTCTGAACTTATGCATAAGTATTATATTATAGTACCTACCTAACGACTAACGTATAAAGTACCTGCTTTCTTTTATTACAAAACTTTAATTTCTTTTATTACGTGACCGGTCTAACGAACAGTAGGAATCCTTTTTGGTATGTGCGAGTGATTACCGACGCCCTTACAAATCCACGCAGAGGTTCGACAAATACGTTGCCCTCTTCAGTTCTTCCAGGACCATCCAGAAAAACCGTGCAAAACAACAGCGAAGGGCTTGTCGCCCGACGAGCACTCCTCTATATAGTTTGTGGAGCACTCGTAACGATTCGATGAAGCTAGCAATCTTTTGGCTCAGATCAGATCCGGAAAAAAAATAGCTAAGCAGGAGGTACCTACTTCTCAGCTATGCCGGGTCAAATCTCCTGAGAAGCAGGACATCTATAACAAGATATCCAGTCATTCTCTTAATGTTTTATAAACTTCCAGTAAGTATGCATACCTAGGTAGATAGGTAACTATATTTTAATGGAGTCGCAACTACAATGAACCCTAGAATTCTAAATAGCCAATTGCCCGAACCACTGCAACAATGAAGAACATATTATTAATTTTAAAAAGAAAACATTTAGCGTCCATGTCGAGATCAAGTGGTAAGTCGAAGGGAAATTGATGATATTTATTTGCACCAGTTTCTGCGTTGGATATTCAGACAAAACATTGTATCCGATGCTTCGGTGAGTTGAATAAGATAATCTGATCCGACTTTCTGATGAAGACTAATCTACCTTCGATTAATCTTCATCAGAAAGTGTGTATTCCCGGCCTTACTCGAGTGCTATCGATTTTCTCCGTCCTTTAATGGGACCGTATTCGTAGTGCGCTCTAGGAATTATATTTTACGTACTTTAAAAATACTTTTGATCGTTCACGGTTCATTCTTTAACTTAAATCATAATATATTCGATGAAATATTACAACTCTTGGATTCTATAAAAATAGCAGTAAATAATCAATTTTATATACTTTTGGTACTTAGTTAGGTGTATAAAAGATCTATTTTACGACAAAAATCAATAGGTTTGTGTTTAAATAGCTTTAGCACTAATTTATTTAAAATTCAAAATAGTTAAAACTTAAGGTTGTTTTTAAACGGAGTTAGACAGGAGAAAATGTAATGAAATCGCGTCAGCAAACATTTTTAGGTATTTAGTTCGTTGTGCCACGTGCACAGCAAAGAAGAGCAAAGTTCCTACTTATAGTATTTTAAGACAGTTTCATGTTTTGTTATTTAAGTTTTTTTATTTTTTTCATTTGGACCTAAAGCTATGATGGTCGACATCGATGCGAAGAAAAGTCAATACAGATAGACCCATGCGGGTATGCAGCCGAATCAGGTCTGCAGCCGAATCAGGTCTGCAATTCGGCACGATTTGAGAGATATCTCTCGCTCATATACTACAGTCTCCATGAAACGGCTATGTTGTCACGTTTTCTGCGGTTTGCAAATTTCCGGTGGCCAATTGAAGGTGAGGACAACACACCTGCATAACTCTAGTCGTCAAACGGTCACCAGATGACTCTCATTAGGGGACAAATGAGGAATCAAGAGGCATTTCTTAAAAAAATAATATTTTTTTCTCTTATATTTGTGTATTAAACCGATTAAATATTGAAAGACTACTATACATACAGACGCGCACGTTCCGATTTACGGACATGCAGAGATTTGAACTGTTCGTAAAAATACTTCAATAACATCTTCTAAATCAAAGATAAACATATTTAAAAGATTACTTTTTTCTTATTATCATATTAAGCATATAAGACGGTAATCGTTACTGTATTAAAAAGTGTAGATTACATTCTAACCGAAATCGATGTGTTTCAAACTGGCGCTTTGGCTCTTTTGAGTTCCGACGATTATTGAGATTTCCTAAATGTCAAAGTTCATTGCTTGTGTGCTGTGGATGTGGTTGTGGTGTTGATTTTTGTGGAAAATGATTATTGAGTGTGCTAAAATACAGTTTCAATTGTAAAAATATGTACCAAAATGGTATAACCTTATTTATTTGATGAAAATGAAGATAAAGGTCAGTAAGAATTCTTATATCCTTACATAGTACAAAATATTAATTAAATTTGTTGCGTAGAAATGCGATTAGGATATTGAATTTTTTTTATAATTCTCATAATTGATTGGTTTATTAGATGTATATTAAAAGAAATTAGAGTATTTAATATTTATATTATTAGATATAAATTTATTTATTTTTGAAAGATACCACAAAATTTAAAAAAATATATAAACTACCTAGCAGTAGTATATTTTTAATAATAAACATTTTTTTAAATATTAGATTAAATTTAATTTTCATCAACTTTTTTACAAAGCAATTACGTTAGGTTTATGAATAATATGAAAGTATTCAGGTAAGTAATGATCTGATAATATTGATAATTATAAATTACATAATTATAGATTTGTAAGTAATCATGGTCATATAAAGTTGCATAATATTTTTTTAAATTATAATTATATATTTATAATTTTATATTATAAATATAAATTAAATAATCTTATAATATATTGTTTCAGACACTTGAAACTAGCAACTAACATAAAACAGCTAATATGTTGATCAAAGAGTATAGAATACCTTTGCCCTTAACGGTAGAAGAGTATCGTATAGCACAGCTTTATATGATTGCAAAAAAAAGTAGGGAAGAAAGTTCAGGTGAAGGTAGCGGTGTAGAAATAATAGTTAATGAACCCTATGAAAATGGACCTGGTGGAAATGGACAGTACACTCAAAAAATATACCATGTAGGAAGTCATTTACCGGGATGGTTCAAGAGTTTACTACCTAAATCAGCTTTGACAGTTTCGGAAGAGGCATGGAATGCTTATCCATATACCAAAACGAGATACACCTGTCCATTTGTTGAAAAATTCTCTCTAGAAATCGAAACATATTACTTTTCTGATAATGGCCATCAGGATAATGTGTTTAAATTAAAAGGAAGTGATTTAAAAAACAGAATAGTTGATGTCATTGATGTGGTTAAGGATCAACTTTATGGCGCTGATTATGTCAGGGAGGAAGATCCAAAATTATTTATTTCTCAGAAATGTAATAGGGGTCCTCTATCAGATACATGGCTTGATGATTATTGGAAAGAAGTTCAAGGAAAAAGTCAACCCTTACCTAATGGAAAATCCTTGATGTGTGCATATAAACTTTGTAGAGTTGAATTCCGGTATTGGGGAATGCAAACCAAATTAGAAAAATTTATTCATGATGTAGCATTGAGAAAAACAATGCTTCGAGCCCATAGGCAAGCATGGGCGTGGCAAGATGAATGGCATGGTTTGACAATGGACGATATTAGAGAAATTGAAAGACAAACTCAGCTAGCTTTGCAAAAGAAAATGGCTGGCGATTTAGGTGATGAAGTTGATGTTTCTGAGGACAATTCAAAATCACTAGCAGCTACTATGAGCAGTTTGGAAAAAAATGAAGATACAGCAAGTCCTCAATCAATTAAAAAACATGACAATGAACAAACAAATCAGATTCAATTAAGCCCTGAAAAAACACCTCCTGCATCAAAAAGTCCAACAAAAATTAATGCAAGATCTTCTTCTTCTAGTTCTATCAATAGATGCATAAATCAGGTTGCTAATTGGAGAATGGAAACAATTGTCAGAGAATCGGAAACTGAAACTGGTTCGGAAGATGAATTTTATGATTGTGAATGTTCATTTAATAAATGGTCCTCCATGTGTTCTTTAGATGAGGCTGACATAGATATATCTCCCACTCAAAATGATTCTAATCAGGAGGATAGTATATTTAACCCTTCATTTTTGAAACGAGTAACATCTGAAAGAGGTTCACGTAGAATGCCCACTCTACAAAGTCATCAAAGTATGGATGGATGTCCCGACACACCTGTGCACAGTACCTGTCCTACTACTGTGCTCATCTTGGTGTTTCATGCGGGAAGTGTGCTTGATGCAAATGTTGACATGACAGCAAAAAAATCGGATGTGACTACATTTAAAGGAGCATTTGAGTCAGTAATGAGACAACATTATCCAACACTGGTTGGCCACATAACAATTAAATTGGTGTCTTGTCCCTCTATATGCACTGAGGCTCTTGGTATTTTGTCCACATTAAGTCCATACAGTTTCGATTGTTCACCTTCAACCATTGAGACACCCTCACTTACTAATGATCTTATACCAATTGGTGCAATTCCTCTCATAGCCACATCATCTCCTGAATACTGTGAATATGTAACAAAAGCAATAAGCTCTGCTAATATTGTTTACAATGATTTCATTAAATCTGAAGATGGGAGAGGGTTCAATGGTCAAGTATGTATTGTAGGTGACAGCATGGGATCTGTATTAGCATATGATGCATTGTGTCGATCTTTGCAATATCAATCACGACATGATAGTGAAAATAGCATACTTGATACAGAAATCACTATTCCCAATGAGCCATTGGAAAACTATGCAAATAAATCCCATCTTCAAGCACCAACACCTAGAAGAAGATCATCAACTGCCAGTGACAATCAAACAAAATTAGAATTTGAAGTAAGTGACTTCTTTACTTTTGGGAGCCCATTGTCACTTATATTAGCATCACGTAAAATGTCAGAAGATAAGACTAAGGATATTTTAAAACCACCAGCGCAACAAGTCTACAACCTATTTCATCCCACTGATCCTGTCGCTTCAAGATTAGAACCTCTCTTATCAGCAAGATTTACTAATTTGCCACCAATAAATGTTGCTAGATATGCAAAATATCCCCTAGGAAATGGTCAACCATATCATTTACTGGAATTAATACAAAGTCACCCTGCCTTATTTGGAGATCATTTGCAGATGCCTCCAACCCCAGTACTAAGAAGATTATCTGAAGCATCTGTCCAAAGCACAGTTAGTGGACTTGTTGATAATATTCCATTAATTACTATGAATGCTTTACAGCTGAAATGGTGGGGCACAAAAAGGCTGGACTTTGCTCTTTATTGTCCTGAAGGACTAACAAATTTTCCTACAAATGCTTTACCTCATTTGTTCCACGCTAGCTACTGGGAGAGTTCTGATGTTATAGCTTTTATTCTTAGACAAGTAGGTCATTTTGACTTAGCATTATACAACCAAGTTGAAGATAGAGAAAACTTAATGTTTAAACCTGGCCAGGACAAAGAAAAGTGGATGAGAAAGAGAACTTCTGTGAAACTAAAGAATGTAGCAGCAAACCATAGAGCTAATGATGTTATTATAAAGGAAGGCTGCCCTCAGACATTTACTGCTAGATTTATGTATGGACCTCTAGATATGATAACTTTAACTGGTGAAAAAGTTGACATACACATGATAAAAGATCCTCCTGCTGGGGAATGGACTCTGCTTTCTACAGTAATGACAGATAAAACAGGAAGAATAACATATACATTGTCAGACAAACAAAGTGTTGCTTGTGGTATTTATCCAGTAAGAGCAGTTGTGCGAGGTGACCATACCAGCTGTAACTTCCATCTTGCTGTAGTGCCACCACAAACTGAATGTGTCGTATTTAGCATTGATGGATCATTTACAGCAAGTGTGTCAGTGACAGGCCGTGATCCTAAAGTCAGGGCTGGTGCAGTTGATGTTGTTAGGTTTTGGCAAGATCTTGGATATTTGATACTGTACATAACTGGCAGACCTGATATGCAGCAAAGGAAGGTTGTATCTTGGCTAGCTGAGCATAATTTTCCCCATGGACTTGTATTTTTTTCTGATGGATTTTCAACTGATCCTTTAGGACACAAGGCCGCTCACCTAAATAGCCTTATTAATGATCATGGTGTAATCCTTAGTGCTGCCTATGGCTCAGGAAAAGACATAAATGTGTACAATAATTGTGGCTTATCTCAGAAACAGATATATGCCATAGGTCGCATCAGTAAGAAATATAATAACATGGCGACAACCCTGAATGACGGATATGCTTCACATCTCGCTGATTTGAAACAACCAGGTGCAGTGAGGGCAGCAAGAGGCAATGCTAGAATCCTCGTTCCACGAAGACTATTGGCACCGGTAAGTTCATCTTCAGCACCTAGAAGTCGCGCTAAGTATTAATTGTTTTAATACATAAGAATAATTTTAAAGAACATATTCAATTAATCTTCTCATGTATTAGTGAATGTTTTGGAATTCTGCTATTGGTTCCTAATCAAGATACTTTCTTTACATTAAATGAATGTATATTCTTTCCATTAAGCTACGTATATATTTAGTAGGTAAAACTTAGGGATAGATTCCAAGGGCATATATTGCGCTTATGTATTATCTTAATGTCACCAAGTACCTAATTGACATAATATAAATTACTATCTTTAACTGGTTATCTAATTCTTACTCGGTTATATTTAAGATTGATATAGTATTAACCATGAACTTATAAACTACTTTTAAGGCAGGGAATCTCAAATATTTTGCAAAAACATTCTAGTCCTTATGCAAGGTGTGGTTGTATCTTTTAATAAAAGGTGTTCCGTGTTCTGATGTTAATATATTATTACGTATCTTTTACAAGTAACTTAAGCTATGTATTCCTAGTATGTTTAAATAAGTAGGATTAAATCAAAGTTTAATCATTTTGAAAATTGTCATATATTTTAAAAAATATTTAAAATAATATTTCTATCAAAAATGTTGCTAATGTAAAATACAAACAAATTTATAATATTAAAAACTCTTCTATAAAAAAAACAAAAATATTTCTTCAATATATTAAATTAAGCCTATTAATTAGATTAATAATATTATCTTATTCCATTTTTATCTTCTTTATTGGTGGTATATGTATATGGCTAAAAATATTTTTTATAATTTTTTTATCTTTAGAACTTAGGTATTTTTCTACTTTATGCTTTATTTGTCACGCAAACTTATTTTCCTTACACATATGGTGTACTATTTACAAGTTTTCGGGTATTACCTACTGCTTACCTATTTGTATATTTTCTTCTAATCATATTAAAATATAAAGGGTATTTTTCCATAATTTAAGGAATAAACATGTGAGTACCTACATGTCCATATGGTATATATCTACATTTAAAATTTAATTTTACATCATTTTATACAAGAAGCCATTTTATATCAGAATAACCTTCGATCGGACTTTAAGAAAAATAGATCAAAGAACTGAAATAACTCGAGATTTTTGAATTAATTATTTGAGTCGCTTGAATTTATATTGATACCTTGGTAAATATTATAGTTACATACTTCATTTTATTCGAGCCTCGGCTGCTCAATTTAGAACTTTGAAAAAGTGCGCTAGGGATGGCCGGATCGGATGTTGAATTCAAAAATATGATACGGCTGGCAGTTTGAGATTTTACTTTGTTAAATCTAATAATAACGTCGAATTTCATCCGCCTCTCTTCGCTTCGTTTACCTATTATATGTTTTAAAAATAGTTATTAGATGTAAGATCTGCAGATTATTAGTTTATCGATGATTAATCTTTCTGATTGACCTACTATTTATTTTTAGGATACGTGCGTTTGATTGAAATTAAAAGAAAAGAACAAAAGTTGAACATAACCTAATAAACAAATGAAAAAAGAGAGATTATAATGCTCGAGGATTCGGCATTAGAAAATACGGTATTGGATTTTTTATTACAATCGGCTTAATTTCATTACGTATGATATTCATAAGAGAAGCCCAAAACAGCTTCTTCAGATTAATATATTCCCGTATATGAGAGAGATGCATACTGATATCAGAATGCTTAAAAAAGCCAATTTAATTATATTATTATCACGGGCCAGTGGCCTCAATCCCCGACTCAAACGTCGGGGGAATCTGGCGCGCGGTTTCGTGGTGTTAGCCGATGGCCTCGGCTTGGTCATTAACGAATAGCTCATGGTGAGGCCAGGATCATGACCTTGGTGCATCCTCCTTCACCATTTTACGAGTGAAAAGACTCGTGCGGTAATCTCAGAATACGTAACCGCTACGACAGAATTATTTAAGCAAGGTAATTCGGGGATCGTATTGCGATTACGTTTGCTAATTTTTATATTTACTACAAAAATAATGAATGAAAAGAATGAATCTACCCATTCTTATACAGGGTTATTTGAAAAAAAAAACCAGTAAGCTCTCAAATATAGCTAGTATCTTTGTACAACATTTGTTTTACGAATTTTCAACATTCGCTATTTTTTTTCATATAAAAATAAATATGAATTGAATCTTTCGTCCGAGCGTTATAAGTGCATCACGTACGGTCTATATAATTTAATGTGAACTACACACACTCACACACAGTAAATTAAATTAAAAAAACATATAACATTAATTTATCGAGTTGTGAAGTTCAAAAAGTTCATAATATTAGCTGTCTAAATCTGAGAGCTTGCTGTTTTAAAGATAATCCTATAAAGAAGCTGAGCCTCTCTAATTTTCTCTAAAGCGGATAGCTAGTCATTTATTTGACACTACCTTGACCTCTTAAATATCATTTGGCATCTAGAGCTTAATCGTATTATTCATATTGAGGAAATAGAAGAATTGTAGTTATCAAACATACTTTGGTGTCGGTAAAGGTACCTATATATCGATACCTACTCTCGGACAGTTGACTAATCATTTATTTAATAAAGTATATTAATGTCACTATGTACCTATATCTGTTTTTTCTTCATACTTTGGTCTTATAGTTGTTATATTTAAGATTTGTTTTTTGGCTATGATTTCAAATCCTAGCACGTTAGATTACTATGATGTGATGCAAATTACTGCCAAAGAGGGCTTGTTTTGACAGTAGCTGGTAGGTACAGGAAATTCGGTTATCGAATAAGTCCTTGTGTCTTATCTACAGCGAGTTGTGTTCAAAGCCCTGTTAAATCCAGTTCTCAAAGCTTTGCAGCGATCTCAGGTTAATCGTGGCACGTCGAAGTACTGAGAGGACATTAATCTCCATTAGTTTATTGCCACTCTGTTGGAGTGACAAATCAATCAAATACCTCTTTGTTACCTTTACAATATAATCACGTAGTCGAGATAAATTTATCTTTTTCTACTCCGTAGTAATTAACCAGACAATAGTTAATAGTTATGTTGAATGATCACGTTCAGCAAACGCCGCGCGCCGGCTATCGTCTTTAAGTTATTATTTTATATCGTGGTGACGAGGATACGTCTCACTTTTTTGCAAAGAATATTCATTAATTATTTTGTCAGTTTTTATTGTTATTTGAGGGTTGATTTTAGGAAAATAGAGTAGATAGGTTACTTGTCTATATTGGACTTCCGATTTTGAACTATTTTGAGTTCCAAATTTTAGCTAAATTAGGCTTTAGCCATGAAATCGTAATAGACAGACTTTCTCATTTAAAATATTGGTCGTCTACGGCTAAAAATCATATTTTTTTCGTCGTTTACATATTATACCCTATTGACATGACGGGAATATGGAGAAATATCAAAGTATAATTATGTAGTTAATTAAAATTAACTTAAAATATATTATGTAGGTGTATAACTTATCTAATTATAATAATATATCTATTGTTCACTTTTTTAATACGTATGAACAGTATTTTTGTAAGCACATTCCTATTAAATAATGCTAAAAATTTAATGTTTAATATAACACTAAACTAAGTTATTGTATAGCATATGTAATACGTATTCGTTCACTAGATTGGTTACATTGTTTATAATTTAAATACTGGCATAGAATTTTAAATTGTAATTGATAGTAAGATGTCGAGATACAGCCAAAATATATTTTTGTAAAGGCAAGTATTTGTTTAGACGTGCAACTAGCTGTCTGTCTGCTAATCTACCAATTCAGTAGTTTGAATAACTGAAAACTTGAAATAATAAGACAAGCGCTGTTAGGGTTGCCAGTTGGGCGAGATTCGCCAAGATTTTCCCGAGTCCCTAAATAAGAGTCCAGACAAATAATATGTAATGGCAAAAACAAATTAATTTTCGACGGTTAAGAGCCAGCAAAAGTTAGAATACAATTTAAAAGAAATAGGTAATAAGCTTCTAGATTGCCACGCTAACTAGTGGCTGAAATGTTAACCTAGCAAGTTTTCGTTTGTACGTATGATATGACATGCTTTGTCTTTTGCTTAGTGTTTTGCTAGCACTTGATTCCTAAAATGATCACTAGAGCGGCAAAAGTATCTCTATATTTCGTGCAAGTTCCCTATAGGGTTTACCCTACTTTACCCTATTCCAATAGTTCAACCTCTGTCAGAATGACAATTTGTGCCGACTATTATTAAAAAATCCGAATCTTTTCTAAATTTTGTCTAGTTATTTTAGTCTTCCCACCTGGTAGCCCTAGTTACTGTACTTGAATTGTTATAATTCTTTTTGATAGTGTTTACACTAACAGTATTTTGACAGGGTCAGCTCATTTCGTTGTAACGAAAACGCAGTGATGACATGCCGTTCCCGAGAAAGATATTCAGTATCGGTTCTCGTTGTTATCTGCCATGGATATTTTTATTATTAATCACCACCCCAGTCCTTTGATGACACACAGTGCGTTCCAAAAATCACTACGAATAGTGCTCAGAACTTTTACAGCTGTCAAATCGAAATGTGAATTGAAATTTGACAGATCAGTACTAACAGTAAATTTCGAAACACAACCATCGTATACCTTAACAGGCTGCAAGATGGTCCTTTTTGTAAGGTGCGAGATCCAAGTTTGACATTTCAAAATCCTGAATAGAGGGATGTTTGCTCTATTACTATACTACATGTGGCTAAAGTGCAGTTTGTAAAGTCTTATACTATTTTACACCACGTAGTTAAATCGTCCCTTTATATTTATCGGGTTCGTGTTTTATTTAGTGATTGCCGCTAAGAAAACACCACATAGCTTAGAATCCACAATTTTTATTGTTTTGGTGTCGTGTGTGACTTTTATTGTTTGGTGAAGGAAATAGTGTGGGTTTGGTAATTAGTGTAATTTATGACGTGAAATTAAAACATGTTTGTAGATATTCTTTATATTCTGTTATTGTTGTACACGTATTATTAAATTTTAATGTTGTTATATATATATCAAAGAATAGATAGGATATAAGAGTCAGGATGTAGTATAGTTGGTAAAATCTTTTTTTTTATATTTTCTATTTACTTTTTATTACTGAGTAGGCAAACGCGTAGGTAATATGATCGTGGGTCACAGAATATGGTTTGGATGTATTATAAATGACAATGATGTATGTACTGTATAGTTACAGTATGCAATCCGTTACCTGTTTGTACAGGTCTATATGCATACCGTACATAATAATCAAGATCTCGTTGTTGATAATGGATGGAGCTATTAGGGAGAGAACAAAGCTATTTTTAGTTTGAGTTGAGGGACTTGGATTGAGATCCACCACAAACAACAGGATTGTGATCTTGACAAAGTCTTCGTGGAAAATATATTTACAGAGCGAAATCTAATGTATAATAAATTTATCTTTAAGATGCAATACAATATAAGGAATTGAATTAAAAATCACTATCCGGTATTAGATAAATCACTTCAATCATTTATAATGCGTATTCATCAAGATTTTCAGATGATTGATTTGAAAATGTGCTATTTCGCGCTCTCTTCCTAATCATTATAAACAATTCGCACCATGTTAGATGGCGTCATAATACATCATCACAGCACACATGAATGTAATGTATGATTTAGTTTACAGAAAATGTCTAATTTTATTTAACAACCTGTGAATAAATTTTATTATCTTTAGAAGGATAATAATTGTTATTAATTGACTCGGTAATATTTATGCAACCTCGAAGTAGAGTGAGGGTAAAGGAAACTCCAGATGAGTCCAGATGCCAAGTAACAATGGTGCCAACATTACAGACGTGGAAAATAATTTTACGTAAAGTTGCCCGGAATAAAAATTCTTATTTGCAGATTCTTACAAATATAGATAATTTATAGGTGAACGCTTGTATTTCGACGCCTTTGGAAGCCAAAGGGCGAAAGACAATCTCGCTCTATTTTTATTTGAGGTCGTTGCGTTGTATCAACGCATGTATTGAATGTAGATACAGGTAAGGCACCTATGTATCTAAAACAAATTACCGGTTTAGAAATAATGTGAATTTATTTTTCGTGAGTTCATCAAAAGATATAAATGTTATACGAAGCACGAAATTATGTGAAGCACAACATACCTACATCATGAAGTGTAATTGTACTGATTCAACATCTGCATGCACTCTGACCTTTGAGTATTCAATCAACCGGAGAGGCCAGGTACAGGCGTTCCCTTCAATGTAAAAAGCCCAATGGGAGGTTTATATATAAGCAAGTGTGAGGCATTATTGTTGTGTGCCTGTATTATCTAGCCGAATTGTATTAGTGTTTAGCGGGTGGCTCCCGCGTCCTCCACCGAATTTGGCAGAAATTTGTGTAATAGGCGTTTGCGTTCGCATCGTCTCCGTTTGGTACCTAAATAGATGTTTACGCATTAAAGTATTTTAGACGAAAACCTCTTCATTGGGTTACTGTTATAAAATTACCTACAACTGTGTCATTCTACTACTGTATTACTTTGCATTACTTTGTAACGTCTGAAATATAGATATAGGGAAGTAAAGAGAACACAATACGAGGGAGAATGCAATTCTAAAGTGTGCAATATGAACCAGACTCGTAATAGGTTCATTTGCAATAAAAAAATGTTTTAATTTTAGTCATTTTAGTCGAGGGAAAAGTGTTAGTCGGTGGATTTATGATATTTACTAAATGATGATTATAAAAAAGTAACCAAAAAAAATTAGTGCGTAGTAAGTAGATATTATATGTCGTCAATGTGCAAATGTAACACATCAATGCCGCTAATTCACAATAGGCCTCTATGTTTACTCAAGTTCATAATTTCCCCAATGCTTATTGGACCGCACCGAAAATTGCAGACCATAGTGCTCGGTAGAAAAGTACATGTTGTAGATTGAAAAAAAAATTAAGCTCTTCCATATTACTTCGTGTATTTGTAGCAATAATTTGATTTCTATACAAATTGTCTAACAGACGCTTCCATTTGCAAGAGGGGTTATAAGTAAATCGTGTCGTTTTGAACTATTTGTGAATATTGAAACAACACGCTTAACGTTTATGCTTAGGGTATTTACTTGTTGTCTTCTCTTGAAAATGTTCACCTTGTTTTGATGTTTGTATGGCTTCATACTCGAGGCCATTGATATTGACACTATTCTATGTATGTCTCTTAAATCACAATTTTGACCTATTATGTAATAAGTGAAATTAAATTATAAACGGTAAGACTTGTATATGGAATTAGTTTTACCTGTGTGGAGGTTTAGTTATTTATTAGTAGCCTAAAGGTTAGATACCAAATGTTAGACCGTTTCCGCTATACTGTTGTTATTAGAATTGTTAGTTTAAAAACAATTAATAGGTCAAAATTGAGGCAATGTGATTAAATTAACTAAGTATATTATAATTATGTAAAAATAGTTTCTTGTTCAATGTTATATACATGCTATTAAACATTTTTAACTGTAATTTATTACTGTTTTGATCAATTATTACTTCAAGTTTGTGCTGTGCGAGCTATTTTATTTGTATTTAAATATTCTATGTATGTAGCTACATGTGAATAAATAAATTATTGTTGTTGATTCTGAATTATTCATTTACCTTACCTACCTTTTTTGTTGACGCTGGGAATACATTTACGTATGATACCTAGGCTATAAGGCCAGGTGACCCAGAGGCCAACGTGCGGGACCTACTGCGGGTGCCTTTAGACGCTAGATGCTATAATTAAAAACTCCCGGATCTGCAGGCAACAGGACCCCCGCAGCGAAAAGGCCAGACTTCTCGTCCTTGCGGACTGTCCGGCTGCCTCTGAACAGTCCCTACTACGACTTTGGAACCGTGCAATGGGGTCGGATTCCCATCCTGATCCCTAGCCCCAGTACTTTAAAGAAGCACTCCACCAGTGTGTCCGAAATTGGACCCGATAGTATATTTATTTATACATCATGATAATTTATATTATGAACCTCTACCAATATTAAGAAACCAGATTCTGTGCTTGCTGTGGTAAATACTGGATGATTGGTAACGGATTTGCAATAATCATAGACCAAGTTTAGCAAAATCCCAATATTGGTTGCGAAGATAACTACAGATAGTTCTTTAATGATAGTAAATATTATTCATTATTTTTGATTATAGGTACAGTCACGAGCAATAATATGTATACACTTTAGAACCCTGTCACAGTAACTTTCTTTGACAAGTCAAAGCAATAATATGGAATTTCAAAAATATGCATTATGACAAGGTACTAAAGTGTATACATATTATTGCTCGTGACTGTACATAGTTAAATTTATATGGTTAGTTTTTGGCCAAATTTTCAGATTTGGTTCAGAATCGATAATATATTCGCTCTATGAAATAAAAAAAACATAATAATTTAACTTACAGAAATATATGTTTAACTAATCTAATAAAACTGTTTTGAACTCTCCAAAGTATGAATGGAAAATTTTAATCTGTTCCTTTCATTAAAATCTATTATTGACCATAAAATAATTGATATGAGTACATAAGTCTGTTAATGTAATCATTTAATATAAATCTTTTTAAAATAAAGATACAGTTACAATTTAAGTGAATGCGAAACCCAATCAGCTGTTTGGAGGGCTACACATTTTTCGGGTGCGAATGATCATGTGCGATATACGGACCATTTCAAATCGATGGTTATTTAACAAAATATTAAAATTAGGCGCTCAAATTTAAAAACAC
>LUGF01020919.1:252805-263525 GCA_001625245.1 Calycopis cecrops
GATCCGGGGCCCTCCATAGGCGGCCGAATGCCGGTGTCACCCGCAGGGTTTTAGTGGGTATTTGGCTCCGCCGCGAGCCCTACACATCCGTCGGATTCCACCCAGGTTCAATAGCAGTGTGTAAACGCATTTCACTGCGAAAAAAAATCGAAATAAAGATATTTGTATGAAACTGATATAGCAGTAATATTTATTACGATTATTGGCGACCACATTATATTTTAATAATTTATACTATATTAATAAATTATGAATAACTGTGGACTCAAGGACGTTAAAAAAAAGGCGGACGGAGTCTCTTCATACAAAACTAAAACCCCAGAGTAAGCTGACTTTGTACTATAGTATGCCGGAGACATTGTCATGTTTGACAATTTTAAGAAAATACACGTGATTCGAGATGCCGTCGTATGTAATAAAAAGCTGTGGAAACAATAGTGTTTCACATAAAAAAAGCCAGGGGATCACTTTTCATAGGTAAGCAAGGAATATATCCAGCTTATTTCCGCAATTTTATTGTTTTCGTAAATGTTTTCCAAACAATTAATGTTGTCAGACAATTAACATTTTCATTTACCCTGAATTGGGCTAAATATTTTTTTACTATTTTATGTTTTCGTTTTGTTTTTTTTTGTTTAATTTTTGTTCTTATATCTTGTGTATGGTAGTGTTAGTCTCACAAATAAAGCAATTTTTATTTATTTTATTTTTTATTTTATATATCTCGACCAAGCGATAAAAAACTACTTTGTTTGAATTTCGCGCTACGGTAGTATTAAACCATTAAACCACCACAAAATACCTGTCTATAACCGTTCTGGATGGTAAATAACAGCAAATAAAAAAATGTAAGTCAATAGAACTTCAAAAATATGTATTCAAATTATTTAAAAAGATGGGTATTTTTTCTTATGTCTAGTAACCCTTTACACGCGCAGACATAAATACATTGTCACAATTTTAATGCTTCAATATTTTCTAGGCAACATTCCGTCCGCCTTTTTTTTAACGTCCTTGTGTGGACTATATAAAATATTATATTATCGAATCACAAATCACTAATAACGAATTTTACCCTGCTTTTTTTTAATTTTGAAGAAGATTTTATATTTTTCTGTTTCAATCAAAAACAACAAATATTTTTAACTAGATTGAGTTAGAGGTGTGTATTTGAAATAATGTTTATTAATACAATACATTTTATTAAATACATATTTATTTTCATATATTATTTTTACATGCTTATAACGGTTTTTCAATAAAAACAAACAAGTATTTCAAGTTCTTTTTCTCAATATTAATGTTTTGTTAGTTTTGCCCTTTTAATTAAAAATATGAAAACTATAAAACTAATATCCTATAAACGTTTTGTTGGCTATAAATATTCAATAGATCAATAATTATTTATTATTGTTGCTGTATAATTTACAAGTACTATGATAAATATCCAGTTCTCTAACAACAGTAAAAGTACAACGAAATAGAATTGCCTAATAACTTTGCCTCTACAGTCTTAATGAAAAAAAAAATATATGTAAAAAAATAAAAGGTAAATGTTCAGCGAACGGACGTCGTTTCGACTTTTGTATTCCGTCATGCAATAAATTTTCCTACATGAATTCGTTGTTCAAAAGTGGTGTAGATGGTGTAGTTGTTTCTAAAAGGGAATAGATACTAGACAAAAATGATATATTAGCATTTTAATTTTACGTATTTTAACTTAGTTATTGATGGGTCTGTGACAAGTACGGTAATGGTGGCCATGTCATGAAAATCCCTACAGCCATGGATGATAGCTCCGTATCTCATCACAACGGAGGGCAAGTGGGATCTCAGATAGGAGTTAGTGTAAATAATAAACAAAATGAAGAATCTAGTCAAAGTGTCCAGTATTCAATACCGGGCATTTTGCATTTTATTCAACATGAATGGGCGAGATTCGAACTAGAGAGATCACAATGGGAGGTGGACAGAGCGGAATACGAGGTATTTTTATTATTTCTGTCAAATATTTAGCTTATTTAAACCCGTATTAGCACAGATCTTAAATTTATACCCTATTTTCATTTATATTTTTTGATAAAAACATGATTATGTATCAGATAATGCATGGTTTATACATTTACCTAATATTGTGAATTAAATTAAAAAAAATTAAATTTGTGAAGAATAAATCATTTTTTATTATAATAATTTTAATGTAAAACTTAAGCTTATTCGAAATTTGATTAATGAAAGAGAATTTTCATAAATAAAATATTATAATATTAGATTAGCATAAAAACAAAGGATTGGACGACAAAAACTTCAATAGCCAAATTATAGATTTAGTCATTGTGTCACAAATTGACGAATTTAAAATATTATGACTGATTTGTAATTTCTTGTTGGTAAGTAATTTTTATGATAAGTTTTGTAAGTTTAGAAAGAATTAAAAATAATGTTATCAGTCTAAATGAAAAAAAAAAAGATTATTAATCAGTAATCCTGAACAGTAAAATTATTTATAATCATAGACATATAATCAAGTAATACATAAGTTTGTCTCAGATGCACTTTAATAATTTTTAACAAAGAATAATATTTTTAATTATTTTCCATAAAAAATTGAAAAATTAAGCATTATGTGAAGACAACAATTTATTTATTTTATTCATTATGAAAACAAACAAGTATACATTTATATTACATACATATATTCATCAGATCAGAGAAGAATCAGATCACAACTGTCATAAAAGTTGAGATTATCACAGGGGTGCAATACAATTATATTTCTGTTCATGTGTTGGTGGAATATTTTACAATCTTTGAATTCTATTTATTTTACTTAGTAACATCCCATTACTTTATTCATATTTTACTAATAATATAAGATTTATGTTTCTCATAGAAGCTTATCATTTGGGGCTGATCTTTATAAGTATTTAAATAATCTTATTTCATACTATAGCAAATAGAAAATGATAGATAATCTTTTTAGCTCATTTAATTTTTTTTAAGAAACTGAACCCTAAACTAAAAAATAAAAGAAATGGTTTCAAAACTGTGTGGTTCTTTGTTGTGAAATTATTGCTTAGTGATAGTTTAAATTTTATCTATTTAGATCTACCTTCCTCCCATATTGAGTGAGATTTCCATGTGATGGGGATGGCTATAACCAGGTTTTGGTCCTTTAGTTCTTTTTTTTCTAAATATCCTATATGAGATTGTACTTAAGTACACAAATTCTAACTTTTCTTAATACTTAATTTTTAACTGACTGTCAAAAAGTAGATTATCTATTTGATCTGTATTATGATATTATTATATTGTTGGAATTTGATTATAGATATTATGATGATATATTTTAGCTGCCAAACATGTGCGATAAATTTATTGTCTACAAATTTCAGGTTCCTCATAAAATACTAATAAGTATTTTACCAAATTTATAAGTAATATAAATAAAAGTACCTATGTTTTACACAGACTAATATGGCAAATTACATAATATATTCCAAGTCTATATCAATTGTCATTCAAAGTGCTTATTGTTATTGTTTTTAGGTATATACTTACAGGCATTAAACAAAAATCAAAGATGAATTAATGAATGAATGATTGTGTATGTACAAGAGACGTGTAAAAGATTTTAATAACTTAGAAAAAATATAAAATATATGCATGTAGCACTCTATTCAACAAACCCATTCAATAGTTTTTGCCCAAATGACTAAGAAAACATACATACACAAATTTCGCACTTTAGTAAAAAGCTGGATGGTAGGACTTCAGATTGTGTCGACTTTGTACAGCTTATCTTTTTACCTTTTATTATAATAATATAAATGACTCAAACTTAAATTATTTTGAAGGTTTTATATTTTTACAGAAATTATATTTATTGAAATCATTTAATTGAATGTACAAAGTAAGTGTGTTAAATTTAAAATTCAAAAATTTTTCGTCTTGATTGAACACAATAATGATAGATAGGGGCAGTAGGGTATATTTATTGATAGCAAAAATCCTTTAAAGAGCCGCATGTGGCTTTCAAGCTGCAATGCCTATGGGATCACTTTATAGCCAGTTTGCCTGTCTACCTGTCCTGTAAATTGACTTTGACCTAATATCATGAACATGGTGAAAAGAGAAATAATATAATGCAGACAAACAGAAGAAAAATTCTGAAGTTTATAGTCATATCATAGAAAACTATCATATATTTGTAATTCATTATGTACAAATTGAGTGCATAAACCCACAATGTTAAATTTGTCAACTTTTATAAGATGTCAGGCTCTGACATTCCATTGGTACAGACCCCTCTCAATGCATGAGTTTGGCACACAAGTATCCTTATTTATTAAAATACATATTTTAACAGTAAAGTTTTGCATGTACCTGATAATTTTATATCAATTTATGAATGTGTGACATTAGAAAGTAATTTAAGTATGCCATTACTTTTTATACATCTTGAGTAAGAGAGAAGCAGACAATTTTAGTATAAAGATGTCTAATTATTTATATTTCTTCAATGTTAATTTTGATTTTTATGTGGGTTAGATTTCATCAGATTTTAAATGAGATCAATTACAAAATTAGACACTATGTATAATGAGCTTTATAAAATTAATAGAACATTATCTAGTTATACCTCCCAGTTATGTTTTTCTATTTCTTTGATAACAGATACTTAGCTTTATGTGAATATTTTAAACAATTGTCAGAAACAAAATATTTGTTATTGATTGCATAAAATTGTTTATAAATACATGTGCTAAACTCTTTTATCTTAGATTTAACTATTCAAAGTAAGAGGTAGTGCCACACTCCATGCTTACATGCAGCCGAATTTGGGCGGCGCGAGCAGTGAGGTACCTCTCACTTACACGAGTCCGCCGTAAAGTGACAGCTGTGATGTAGCGTTTCGTGCGGTGTCTAAGTATCCGGTGGCCCATAAAGGTAGGAGGAGAAAGGAGGGCAGCGCATCTGTGTAGCCTCTATGCGGATGTCTATGGGCGTCGGTAGTCATGAAAATGGCTCCGACTGCTCGTTTGGCCCCCTATACCATAAAAAAAAAACAATTTTGATTTTACTATTAACATTGCCAACTAGACAAAACATTGCTATAAGTATTAAGAACACCGTTTAAGGAAACTGTAGAAAAAACAAACATTAATTTTATGATATACTAATGAAACCATTTATTAAAATATGATATGGAATAAAAAATAGAATGAAATAGAATGTCAAAATACAAAATAGAACAATGGAAAATGAGTATTAATTTTTTAGTTAAAAATCAATCTTATTTGTTTATCTGTGTTAAGTCCACCTCAAAGAAATTACTGTAATAATTCAGATTGTAATAATATATCTCAACCAAATTTCATCCAAATTCATTTATCATCCCATTCCAAACATACATCCATACTTCTAACCAGCTGCTCCAGTGGTATGACGCGCACTTTACGCCAAAGATCGCAGTCCGTCCAGGTCGCAGATATTTATCTATCTACATCTTATATTTTTACCCTAAGAGGGAATCTATACATATAATAAATCTGTAGAAGGGTCAATTCTGTACATTGAAAATATTGAAAAAATAAATAGCAGGGGGTGCTACTGGATCGATACCAAACCCAAATATGCGATTAAAAAATTTTTGTCTGTCTGTCTGTTTGTTCAGGAATCACGTGAAAACTAACGGTTCGATTTCGATGAAACTTGGTATAATTATACCTTATTATACTGGGCATAAAATGGGGACTTTTTATCCTGGAAAAATACGTAGAAAATAAATAAATCCATCCACGCGGAGACCGACATCCGCGCGGACGGAATCGCGGGCGGAAGCTATGTACAATAAACTTAATTTAGTCGTATTGTATAAAGTTTTGTAACAAAATTCAAATATAAAAATAAATAGAAATTAACAATAATAATATATAAAGGTATTTTTGTGAATATTGGACATCTGTACTACTTATACACAAGTCTAAGGTACTTATTACAGATCTAGGCTGATTCGGTGTGATACTTTATTATAATATTGTATTATATTAAAAAAGAAATGCATTTATAATATTGGTAGTATAGCTTAGATGTTGTGACCAACAACTTTGTCAAAAACACTCGGAGCACTTTGAGCAGAAATGATTGATTTTGCGTATATTTTTACAGGCGAGGATTGCATTTCTGCAAGGCGAAAGGAAGGGTCAAGAAAATCTGAAGAACGACCTAGTGAGGCGGATAAAGATGCTGGAGTACGCATTAAAACAGGAAAGAGCGAAGTTTCACAAGCTCAAATATGGCGTCGAGCTGCAGCAAGGTGACATGCGTCTTCCGCCAGAGGAATCGCCTCAGGAACCGGAGCCAGCCGAGAGGGCCCAGTGGAAGCAGGGTCGCCAACTCATTAAACAATATCTACAGGTAACTTCCCATTATTTTCTATTAGCTGTACCCTGCTTTTGAAATTGGAATAACTTCTTACTCCTCCTATTTTCTTCTGATTGAATTCGTCGCGGGTCCCAAGACAGATTTAGCTTTTCCCTCGGGCTCCCTGCAATCATATCAAAGGGTCAAGTGTGGTTGCAGCTGTCGATCCTGGCGACACAGGAGTAGCAGTGGTGGGAACGAGTGGTGGGCCAAAGCCAGATAAAAAAAAATGTACTCTGTTATGAAATATAATGAACAAGTGAAACGAAACTCCACACAAACCTTAGGTAGGCCGATACGGCGCTGGTGTTGGTACCATTTTGGTTTCTTATAGCTTTTTACGTGTCTTCAAAGGTCTTCAAGACAAATCGACTGATAGTCTGTGCCACATAAAATGATAAAAAAATAATTAAAATGTTATATTCCCTTGCATGTAATAATCATGCGGTATTTATAGAAAGAGTATTCTGGTTGCGTAGATGGCGCTGAATTCCAAGGTACAGCGGAATTTCATCATGAGATCTGATAAATTTCCGGCGTCACCTGCATCGGAAATTAATCGACACAATTTGCTTGACGTTGTACCCATACGTTTTATAAATTTGGAGGAATTCATATTTACAGGAAATAGGTTATACAGACACTATTCTCGATGTACGCTCAAACCGAGTCAGAACTCTATTGGGATTGAACAATGATGAACAAGCAGATGAAACCTACAGAAACTGCGACAAACAACAACACTATTCTATGAATACTGCTCTTAGTCGCAAGATGTACGATTATGGTAAGATAGTTCTATTGAGAAGTTTTGAATGTTATAGTGAAAGTGTTTTAACGGATTTTATCCTGTTATTTAAGTGCATATTAAACATGGCTATTAACAAAGCATCTGAAACATTGGGGTACTTAAATTAATCGTCATGAAGTCAGTTAAAGTATTTTTATTATAATGTTTAGCATTTTTTTAAACTTAATAAGACTGACTCAACTGGAGCGTCGCCTGTATACATCCACACAAATCGCGATTCAGGGGCAGATAAATTTAAGACATTAACTCTAAAACATGTAACAGCTACCACATACCTTCCTGTCTCTTATCAGAAAGAAGAAAGCAATTCTTCTATCTCTAAAAATATATTACATTGATATAATGTGAAATCAACAGGACAAGTGCAAATATATAGTATGTTAGCAATTATATTCACGAACATGTTAGCTGAGTTTCCTTGTTGGTTATTTATTATCTGGTCATAATTAAACATGTTTCTTGCGATGTTTTGTCTTTTGTGATGTAAACACTGAACAGATTAATGCTCATGGTTTAACATGTACCATTGATAAGAATATGCTTTCTTTAAACATCTAAAAAATATATTGTTTTCGTAAATATATTAATAAGACCACTTCTACCGAATCTGTTATTGTCCAATTAAAATGTAAAAAATAACATAATGTGTAGAAGAATTATAAAGCACAGTACACCTATCTGATTAATGAATTAGCCTTTATTTTTTTATCAGCATTAGTCCATCCATTCACATTTAAAACTGTGTTAAGAGGAAGAAGACTGGAGATATATACCAAAAAGTGTGATGAAATTGTTATATTCTGTTCGCTAATAATCAGTATGTTAAATCCCTAAAACTCCTTTATTATTTTAAAACGGGGTATTTATAGATTCAGATATGTCAACCCCATCACGCCCTATAAACAATGCAAACATTTTATAAAATCAAACAATAAAAACTGTGTGAAAGAGAGTTAAGATATTCATGTTAAAGTCCATATCTGTCTTGCCTCTTCTGTCTTTGTTTGACTTAAACTACTTACTTATATATACGTCTGTAAATGGTATACTATATGTATGAAATAAACACAACAATAACATACAATTCTCTATTATCTTAATAGAATTGCTAATTGTTTCTAAGGTGGTAAAGAGCAACGCAAAGGTGGAATGTCAACTGGAAGTGGTTACAATGAAGAGGGACTGTCCCAGCAGGAAACTGCTGCTGTGTTTGCCAACTTTGAATTTCTCGCTAACCAGGAAATGGACATGGATGAAATTGACGATCTGGATGCCAAACAAATACATCACACCTCTGGTAAACAAGGTATTTCTTATATTTACAACATATGCAAAAGTATACAATACGGAAAGTATATTTTTTGTACAATCATAAGAAGTTGAAAATGCACTGATTTTTATCTCAGACACATCAGTGTTTAAATTTTCCTATATAGGCAAATTGCATATATTATGTAGTCTTTGCTTTAAAAAAAAAGACGTACATGTAACCTTGATAAACTTTATATGTTTGAAGTAAAATTGTTTTATTAGCAATTGTTACATACCATCTTTGCTTTTATTATTTTTATTTATATTATTGCCTGAATTTTAGATTCTAATAATGAAGTCGAAATTGTATATATAACATTTAAACTTGAAATTGGGGAATGAAGTATGATTTATTAGTTGGAAACCCTCCATTCGGCCGTATTGTCTCTGGCTTAAAGATAGCTCACGATAGGATAAGTGGGTGGATAAGATAAGATGCCAGTAAATTTCAATACAAATATGTTTAATACTCTCCGTCTGGGCCACACATTGCTGTGGTGATAAAAAATACGGCGGTCATAATCTAAATAAAGTATATTTTAAGATGGATAAAGATCTATCTGCGTGTTATAATTTCAATTTTAATGATATTTTGAACACACTGGATTTTTACATATTAAGATTATGTTTATGATTTTGTAATGTTAAGGTGAGGAAGTTGACCACGAGGCCGAGGAAGTTTTGAACGAGCTCAACTTACTTACCGAGAGCGAAGCCGACGGCGGCGGCCAGGGGGATGAATATCCGGGTGGTAAGTGCTAGTGGTAGCCGTTTATGTACACCTATCTCGCTCGCTCGCTCGCTCGCTCCACAAGCGAGTGTGGAGGCCCGGCGGCACAATACAAAACAGCATATGTATTTTTTATTGTAATTGCGTATGTAGATGTGTATAGAGTATACAGCTTTAGCATTACAATAATATATAATATAAATTGAACAGTATTAGTTTTATAATTCTTATATTATGATGCTTCAAATCTAAAAAATTAGACAGGTTTCTTGCAGTTCTCTTACTAGGACAGCCTATATAAGACGACTGCCCGACTTGCATTTGACCTCGGTTTTTTAATTCAATAATTTATTATCAGTTGTTGCTGAGTATCAAAAATTTGAGGTAAATTATTGAACACATAAATCTCAGTTTTAATTAGTGTAACTATATTGCGTTTAGAGATATTTTATCTGTGACTGTTCTGTTTTCGGGAGTTTGGTTATAACTGACATCTGCTGTCATTCCATACAAGATGCAGGTTTCAATACCAGGTATCATTAGAATTGCCAATGTTAAATGATTGCCTGCGTAAAAATAAGATATATACATACTATTAAAGCCGGATTTACATTACGAAACAAGTGTCATGCATGATAAAACAAGTTTCATGAAACAAATTGTAGCACATGTGAAACTTCTTTCGTTAAAAATTATAGTGTCATGAAATCATCAGTATTGCGTAGATAATGGCCCTGTCAAAATCAGAGTTGTATTTTATGATGCAAAACGTCGTCTTAACATATAGGTCATATAGGTCAGTAAAAACATATAGGTCCTCAGTTGCCATACCCGTATTATTACTTTTTTTTTGCCTTCATAAGTTCATTATTACGAAGTATTCGTATTTTGCTAATAACATCTTTAACAGTTTCCATTAGCATGGCTTCTTTGATTGTTTTTATGCCGCTTCGC
The DNA here is from genome assembly GCA_001625245.1 of Calycopis cecrops. NCBI lineage: Eukaryota > Metazoa > Arthropoda > Insecta > Lepidoptera > Lycaenidae > Calycopis > Calycopis cecrops. The sequence continues at coordinate 263,038 of LUGF01020919.1, forward strand.
GAGCATCTCTATTTTTATACTGCGGGTGTTTTGGATCCCAAAGACATTCATTGATAAATTGTATATTTTTATCGCATGTCCAACGTTGGTTAGCCATTTTTTGGCGCGTATTTGTCTGCTATCCAACAAAAAACCACACGTCTACTCTGCGCAGGTGCTGTCACGACACTAGTTTCGTGTCACATTTACATCATGAAATTAGTTGCATGACATTAGTTTTACAAAAAATATGCGCATAGCACGAAACTACTCCAGTGTCACAAAAGTAATGCATGCATTGTAAAACTGAACGTTTACACCCGAAATTACTGGTTAAATTAGTTTTATCAAACTAATTTCAAGCCACTAATTTTGTAATGTAAATCCGGCTTAAAAGTGCCGAAATTGAGTATTTTGAAGGCAAATTACTCGTAAATGGAAATAATCTATTGAAGATCAACTTTGGTTCCGCATAGCACAAATATTTTTTATTGACTTAAACAATAAAA